>CM076584.1:1703474039-1703664138 GCA_034641835.2 Pinus albicaulis | reverse complement strand
TTGTCACGTGCTACAGGGTTGGTCGTTCTCCGCCTATGATGAAACACGGATGTAAATGGCGGTCCGGTCACCTGTACTATTCAAGGAAGGATTAAATAGAATGAGGAATACCAAGAACAGTAAGAAATATAGAACGTTCTGGTAGCAACATAGAAATATTAACCCTACAACAAATAATAAAACCCTTAACAATAGTTACAGGAAAATTCTAGAGTCAAAACAGTGAACGATGAACCAACATCTTCAGTGATACATAAGAACCCATGACATAGCGAAAACAACTGCAGATACTATTAAAAAATTGTAGACACTGTAAATAGCCTCACGGCGCTATACACGTTATACAAAAGAAAAACAAAAATTGACTGAGAATAACGCACTACCACTGCAACTGGTATATTCATAAATCTAGAAGCATAAATATGATGTGTGCGAGTGGTTTAATTAACGGAGAGAAGCAGTCCGGTGAGTAACCGTATAACAAAATTACAGTTTATGTCAAAGCAAACTCCACATAGGAGTAGTCTAAATATTATACAAACTGTTGGCTTGAGGCCGGAAATGTCAACAAAAACCTGGTTAAGAACCTATCCTGCACGACATGAACTAAATCATATCAGGCTAACAAAATGCTTAACCCTGAACTAGACATTGACAGATTTATCATCTAGCCGCTCCGCCAAAGAAGTCTAAGGGTACAGAATCAGTCGACATCGGAGTACCTGTGAAATGTATGCAGGGGTTAAACCCTCATTCCGCGAGCAAGCCTGGAAAACAACAAGGAACCCGAGCTGGAGCAGGAAGAATGGGAAATACCTGCCATAAGAGGAATTCTGTTAGACATGAGGAAGAAATCTACAAAAGGAAACAAATAAATTATTAACGGTGCTATAGAACAAAGTAACCCCGGAATGAAAGGCAAGTTTCCAGAAGGAAAATACCTGTCGTTCTCGAACCTGGGAATTTCTTTGTAGCACCTGACCTCCACTATCAAACCCCCAAGTGGAAAGAATGTAGCGAATGTTAGAGAATATGAGTAAACCGACCAGAAGTTCTTAAGCTTCAGGGATAGAATGATAACCAGACTCCTCCATTCATTTTACACAAAGAAACTCAAACCCTGTATCGTGTAATTGCGAAAATAATTAAGAACTATCAGGAGCTATATTTACCTGAGTCGAGAGGCAAGCCCTTTGGCAGCCGTGTTACCACCATCGTCATGGAGAGTCTAGAAACCCTGTGGTGAAACCCTGTAAGAGCCACACCGCCTCCAGAGCTCTCGGCGCGAAGAGTAACAATGAGACCAGAACGGTTAGAGTGCCAAGGGGTCATTACTAACCCTAGGCACGAGTGCCGTGCGATCATTCCAGATCGACGGAGGATAGACTGCCAGGTGTTGGGCATCATTCAATTATACAATCCACAGTACAACAAACTCCACTATATAGTACCGAAACACGAGAACCCAAAGAATGATGCCTGCAGAGCAAACTGATAAGGCCTTGTCATATAACATTATTATTTAATGCTGGTTGCATTTTCGGTGGTGATAATTTTTTTTTTATTACGGTAAGTTTTATGATAATTTTAACTGTTACAATAGATATTGAAATAGGAAATTGTGGGTGAAAACATATATGTAAACCAACATAATGAAATAATTTGTTGCAGAGAAGGAGCCATCGTGAAGGAATGAAGCAAATTTTTCTTCCATGGAAGCAGGTCGTGGAGGTTTCAAAGATATTGATTATAAGAGTTCTCAACCAGAAATTTTTGTTATAGATATTGAAATAGGAAATTTTGGGTGAAAGCATATATGTAAACCAACATAATCTATTCATTGAAATAGGAAATTGGGGTGAAAATTCTTTTGTGATTAATAATCCTTGGGAACAAGCATGAAATGAGCATGTAACTAAAATAAGATATTTTAAATACATTCAAGTACAATCTATCTAGCATATATGTAAATAAAGAGAATTTTTATTAACAAAAATAGAGTTTACTCCATGTTCATCTACATATCCGAGCACCAATTGCATGCTTGTAAGAAATTGTATATGAAGAACAATAGCCTTGGTATACAAGAAAGTGAATGTCATTTTAATATGGAGACATTTTGGAAGCAGATATTTTTATTCATGTTATGGTTTATTTTATTAACTCCAAACTTGGTTTAGTCTTTCTCTATATACACAAGAAAAAATATACCAAGTAATTTCACAAATTTAAGTTATAGTTTGTATTTTATAATTACAAATCTAGTTTCTCATTAAAATATTTTACACACATCTATTCATTCAAATAAATTATATTGTGAATATGTTTTATCCTATTATTTGATTACAAAATTATTGTACTCCCTACTAAATAAATTAAATTTATTAATAAAGAATTGAATGCCAAATTGAAAGATTACTCAAGCAATAACTACTATAATATATAGAATTTATTTTTTGACGTATAAATTATTTGTTTTATGTCATTCAATTTCCATTACCTATTATCTTCAAACCCCATGGAGAGGTATTGAACATGGGAGCCAAATTTAGTTAAATAAGAATTCACATTGTTAACTTGGACAAAAAAAATAAAAAATGTAATCCTAAAATTCTCTTACCTAATCATATTTTTAAGTATATAATTGAGTTTCATTTATTAAAAAGAAGAAGGAAATGTTAAGAACTCCTAGAGTTATAAAAGGTAATTGACATGAAAAATAAAAAATCTCCTCATGACAACATACAAATCTTTATCTTAACTGAATCATTAAAAAAATAAAAAGGGATAATAGATTTACTAGTTATATCATTAAAAAATACTACTTTCATAATCAAATTTCTACGTTAATTTTTAAAAATATTATAGTTCAATTATTGGGCATTAGAAATTCCAAAGAGGTGAAGGTAAATGAGTTAGCATCAAGAAATATGACATCAACCTTGGAAAAATTGTAAAATATCAATTTCAATATGGCATAAGTGCTAGTAGGAGGGAATTATTGACAAGTGTTTTTGGAAAAAGAACTACATCAAATTGGTTGATGTCAATGAAAACAATAATCTACAAAACATTAAGCAAAGTTTATGGAGGCATTAAAAAATTAGGATTCAATAAGATGGGAACGATGAACTTGCATGTTGGGCTAATATATGTAGGAAACCTTATCAAGATAGACTTTCGTATAATGTGAGAAACACTGTGAAAGAGTTTTGGTATTGGAATTTCCATGTGTCACCAAATGAGAAGAATACCATGTGACATTGTATATCTAGAGGGGTGTATTGAGATCATTTCCCCTTTCAGTGACTGTAATTATTAAAGAACATTTCTTACTACATAATATGTATAACTTGTATATATACTTATAAAAAAATTAACTATTCTGAATCTTATGACAGTGAGGACAATATAAATATTCCATTCATACAACTACTACATACTATCAATAGGAAAAAGGGTTTTCCTGTGAAGCGATCTATGCATCTTCGTCATGCAAATTGAATCTCAACACTAAGGAGTCATCCTAAGATAAAAGGTCATCATAGTAACTTTGATGTTCCAAAACCATCAATCATTTAATTATATTTCTCTAAATATCAACAATTGGACAACAATCACAATATGGTAAAGCTTGGGGGAATGTGTATCCATATCATAGTATATCCATATCATAGTATAATTGTATATACAACAACTTATCCAAATGATATAAAAATATTTCATAAACAATGAAACTGCTACATGAATTACTCACAATCCTTAATGATATACTCCAAGTTTTTCCACAATACTAATAAAGTGTCTAAAGAATCCATCATCACTCAGTCACCATATAAGTAACACCTGGGGGAAATGTGTTAGAATTGTATATACAATAGCTTATACAAAGGATATGAAAATATGTTATAAGCAATGCAGCTGCTACATGAACTACTCACAGTCCTTAATGATATAATCAAATTTCTTGCACAATACTAATCAAGTGTCTAAAGAAGCCACCATCACTTCCAAAATCACATATTTAAACATATAAGTTGTAAAAATGATTTTGTTTCATAAATTTTAATAGAATCACGTACTCAGATCTAAGATATAGTTCTTAAAATCTGAAGCCTATTCTTGATTGAAATCATACTAAACTAATAAGATATAGCTAAAGAGAAATAATTTAAAAACTTCTTGGCACAATCGTTACATAATAATTTGATGCTCAACTTGTATAGCAATAAATATCGTCCTGCAACACGTCCAAATAAAACAAATGAAGTAAATACTATCAGTTGGTTTTCAATATATTTATGTAATTAAAATAGAGCTGGTAACTTTTGAAGACTACTTCATGGAAAATTAGAAGCATCTTCATGCCTGGTTTTCCAAGCTGGCCGTGAATACCTCTCTAGATCATTATAGCATTAGATATATTTTGTGAGCTAATTTGATGTTTTTTTGTCACAATGATTTAAAAATTAGTTATTATACCACAATATTGACTTTCTCATTATCTGTTTTGTTTATCAACCCTTTAAAAATACAGGAGGAACATTTGATTTTACTCCGTGATCTCCCTAACATGGGTGGGGGTTTAAAAAATTGGAGGGTAAATTGAGCGATTATTGTTAGAAATTGTTGTATAAGATGAGAAATTTGGATGTTTTGTAGACAATATGGATGTCATAATAGATATCTATTTTAAAATTTTTAGTGTCTCTGGCCACCATGCATCTATTATGATCCATTTCAAATGAGAAATTCAATATCTATTTTGAATTTTTTAGTGTCTCTAGCCACCATGCATCTAATAGGATGCATTTCAGCTAGGATATTCAATAAATCACTATTTGAATGATAGTTTGTGACATCCCTAGCCATTTTCTTTAATTGTGGATCAGGTTACAAACTAATAACTTCTAAAATCCCTAGCCATTTTCTTTGATTGTGGATCAGGTTATAAACTAGAATACACTCTCTCTTCAGAATACTCTACAATATATATTGGATTGAGGGAAATGTTATGATAAAACATGTACAAAAAACCCTTTAGGGTTGTCTCAAATTACTCTATTGTTAATCACATAGTGTCAATTTGGTTAATTTGCAGTAAGGACTGAGTGAGTTTTTTCTTTTGTAAGTTTTGTTTGGAATTGAAAAATAATAAAAATTATAAAAGATAAAATTATGTAGTGAAAAACTTTGTTTAAAGTTTCAAAATAAAAAGTTGAGTAAGTTTGACATCATATAATGTGGGAAATTTGGATGGTTTGTAGACAATATGGATTTCATAACAAATATCTATTTTAATTTTTTTAGTGTCTCTAGCCACCATGCATCTAATATGATCCATTTCAACTTAGAACTTCAATATATATTTTTAGTGTCTCTGGCCACCATGCATCTAATAAGATCCATTTCAGCTAAGGACTTCAATAAATCACTATGTGAATGATAACTTGTGACAACCCTAGTCATTTCGTTTGATTATGGATTAGGTTACAAATTAATAACTTGTGAAATACCTAGCCATTTTCTTTAATTGTGGATCAGGTTATAAACTAGAATAGACTCCCCCTTCAGAAGACATATATTAGATTGAGGGAAATGTTATGATAAAACATGTACAAAAAACCCTTTAGGGTTGTCTCAACTTACTCTATTATTAATCACATGGTGTCAATTTTTTAAAACTATAATCTATAGTAAGGACTGACTAGGTTTTCCCTTTTGTAAGTTTTGTTTGGAATTGAAAAATAAAAATAATATAAAAGCTAAAATTATGTAGTGAAAAACTTTGTTTAAAATTTTAGAATAAAAAGTTGAGTAAGTTTGACATCATATATTGTGAAATTAGATTATGATTATAAAGTAAAAAACATGTAAGTTTTTTAGCCACAATTAGGTAATTAAAGATATGTATATAAAATTATTTTTTTTAACAGAAAAAATTTGATATTCATTAACAATTTTTTTTGAAAGAGTATGTATGTAGTTACAAACTATTAAAATTAATTAATTAAAGGTAAATTTAGTGTTAATTAAGAAATAAGAATTATGAACATTCATCTTTATTAATGTCATTTTTTATATATTAATAAATACTACCCATGAATAATAAAGCAGTTGTAACATAAATAATATATAACAAAAAAAACCATGTATTTTTGGAATAGTAAAATAGTTGTAACAAAAATAATATAGAACAAGAAAAACTATGCATATTTAGATGTATGAAAATTTAGATACATTTTATTAGGTAAAAATTTAAAAGAATAATGGTTATAAACAATTAATTTTATTATTATTAAATAGTTAGTTTAGATATTTTCACTCTAAAATAGGTTTGCATATCAAGACATTTGATCCCTCTTGGCTCTTGGTAGATCTAGAGTTAAGATTGATCTAGACCATCTTAATCCCCCCTTTAAATAAACTATATTCCACATGAATACCATGGGTCAATACCATGGGCTGTTTTTATAGTTTATTGCTATTTCATTTTATTACCTAAATTCAATTTAACTTATTCAAAAGAAAAAACAAATACCCCAGAGTTAAGATTGATCTAGGCCATCTTAATTCCCCCCTTTAAATAAACTATATTCCACATGAATACTATGGGTCAATACCATGGGCCATTTTTATAGTTTATTGTTATTTTATATTTTTACCTAAATTCAATTTAACTTATTAAAAAGAAAAAACAAATACTATAAAAACACATATATAAAACTATTTACATTTACATATAAAAATATAGAAAATTTTTAATAACAACATTTTAACTTAAAAGTCACCAAAACCTAAATTCAATCTAAATTTCCTTTGATTCTGGATCAGGTTACAAACTAACAACTTGTGAAATCCCTAGCCATTTTCTTTCATTGTGGATCCGTTTATAAACTAGAATAGACTCGATCTTCAGAAGACTCTCCAATATATATTGGATGGAGGGAAACGTTATGATAAAACATGTACAAAAAACCCCTTAGGGTTGCCTCAACTTACTCTATTGTTAATCACACAGTGTCAATTTTTTAAAACTATAATATACAATAAGGACTGATTGGGTTTTTTCTTTTGTAATTTTTGTTTGGAATTGAAAAATAAAAAAATTATAAAAGCCAAAATTATGTAGTGAAAAACTCTGTTTAAAATTTTAGAATAGAAAGTTGAGTAAGTTTGACATCATATAATTTGAAATTATTTTATGATTATAATGTGAAAAACATGTAAGTTTTTTAGCCACAATTAGGTAATTAAAGATCTTTATATAGTTTTTTTTTTAATAGAAAAAAATAGATATTCATTAACAAAAAAAAAATTGAAAGAGTATGTATTGATATTCATTAACAAAAAAATTTGAAAGAGTATGTATGTAGTTACAAACTATTACAATTAATTAATTAAAGGTAAATTTAGTGTTAATTAAGAAATGAGAATTATGAACATTCATCTTTATTAATATTATTTGTTATATATTAAGAAATACTACCCATGAATAATAAAGCAGTTGTAACATAAATAATATATAACAAAAACAACCATGTATTTTTGGAATAATAAAATAGTTGTAACAAAAATAATATAGAACAAGAAAAACTATGTATATTTAGATGTATGAAAATTTAGATACATTTTATTAAGTAAAAATTTAAAGGAATAATGGTTATAAACAATTAAAAATAATTTTATTAAACAGTTAGTTTAGATATTTTCACTACTTTAGATATTTGAACTAGGCCATATTAATTTTCCCATTTAAATAAACTATATTCCACATGAATACCATGTGTCAATACCATGGATTGTTTTTATAGTTTATTGTTATTTTATTTTATTACCTAAATTCAATTTAACTTATTAAAAGGAAAAAAAAATACTCGAGAGTTAAGATTGATCTAAGCCATCTGAATTTCACCCATCATATAAATCATATTCCACATGAATACCATGGATCAATACCATGGGTTGTTTTTATAGTTTATTTCTATTTTATTTTATTACCTAAATTCAATTTAACTTATTAAAAAGAAAAAAATACTATAAAAAAACATATATAAAACTATTTACATTTACATATAAAAATATAATAAATTTTTAATAACAACATTTTAACTTAAAAGTCACGAAAACCTAAATTCAATCTAACTTATTTGAAAAAAAAAAGTAACATTATCAAAAATATATATAAAACTATTTATTTGTGGATCTAATGGCCTAAAACATTTCAATCGTCTCACATTTGATCCAATGCCTCAGACATGGACACGGTGACAGTTAGTGGAGTTTTTTTCAAATAGGTATGGTAAGTAAATAAAACCTCTTTTCATATTTACAAATATTTACAAATATTTATGTTCAGTAGTTTACATAACTAAGAAGAAAGAGAGAGAGAGAGAGAGAGAGAGAGAGAGAGTATCTATGTTTAGGGGTGAGATAAAGAGACAAAATAAGATGTATGGAAAGAAGGGGAGAGAGAAGAGAGAAGGATAGAGGGAGGGATATAGTAATCTACTTGGAGAGAGAGAGGGGCAGAAAGAGAGAGAGAAAGAAAGGCAGATGGGGGAAGAGAGATAATTAGAGAGAGAGAGAGAAAGAGAGAGAGAGAGAGAGAGAGAGAGAGATGGGGGAAGAGAGAGGATTGGAGGGAAAAGAGAGAGGGAGGTAGGAGAGAAAGGGAGAGAGAGAAAGGATGAGAGAGAGGAGGAGAGTGATGGGGGAAGAGAGAGTATTGGAGGAAAGAGAGAGAGAGAGAGATCAGGGGAGAGAGAGGGAGTTAGGGGAGAGAGAGAGAGAGAGAGAGAGGTAGGACGAGAGAGAGGAGGAGAGAGGGATCGATAAAGAGATGGAGTTAGAGGGGGAGATATGTAGGAAGTAAGAAATTTAGATAGTGAGAAGTGGAGAGAGAGGAGAGAAAAGGGAGAGATATAGAGAGAGCGTGTATGTTTGGGGCTGAGATAAAGAGACAAATAAGGAAAGATCGAGATAAGGGGGGGAGAAGGAGATATAAGGAGAGAGGGAGGGATATAGTAACATAGTTGGTGGGTGAAGAGAGAGAGAGAGAGGGGGAGAGAGATGGGAGAGAAAGGGAAAGAGAGGAAGGAAGAGAGAGGATGTGAGAGAGTGGATAGAGGGAGGGAAAGAGAGATGGAATTGGAGGGGGATGGAGAGGGAGGTAAGAAGAAAGACATAGAGAGAGAAAGGTGGAGATAGAGAGAGAGAGAGTGAGTGATAAGGAAGATGGAGAGAGAGGGAGAGAGGACAAAAGGAGGAAAGAGAGATATTAGTGGGGGAGAGGGAGAGAAGGGGAAGATAGAGATATAGATGGAAGGTGAAGAGAGGGAAGAAGAGAGAGATGGGTAGAGGATGTGATTGAAAAATAGATTGATATATATGGAGTGCGAGAGTGAGTGTTTTAGGAGGGTGTGCTAGAGATACACAAAAGAAGAGATGGAGGGGGATATATATATGGATGGAGGGTGGAGAGAGGGAAGAATATTTCTCACACTAGATGGATTGATATAAGTGGAGATGGTGATTTATAATCCTATTTTATTATTTTCACTATATGCATCGATTTTAGTGTAGATATTTATTTCTAATGATATTTGATTACTTGCACTAGATGCATTGATTTCAATGTTGGTGGTGATTTCTAATACAATTTGGTTACTTGCACTGAATTTGTTGATTTCAATTTAGATGTCGATTTATAATTATATTTGATTACTTGCACTGAATGAATTAATTTCGATGTAGATGATTTCTAATCCTATTTTATTGTTTGCACTAAATGCATTGATTTCAGTGTAGATGGCAATTTCTAATCCTATTTGATATCTTTGAGTAAATGGATTGATTTCAGTGTAGACGTTGGTTTCTATAGAGAGAGAGAGTGATTGGTAAGGAAGATGTAGATAAAGGGAGAGAGGACAAAAGGAGGAAAGAGAGCTATTAGCAGGGGAGAGGGAGAGAAGGGGAAGATAGAGATATAGATGGAAGGTGAAGAGAAGAAAGAAGAGAGAGATTGGGATAGGTGGTGATTGACAAAGATATTGATATATATGGAGTGCGAGAGTGCGTGTGTTTAGGGGGTTGAGATAGAGAGACAAAATATAATAGATGGAGGGGGATATAGATATGGATGAAGGGTGGAGAGAGGGAGGAATATTTATCACACTAGATGGATTGATATAAGTGGAGATGGTGATTTCAAATCCTATTTGATTATTTGCACTAGATGCATCGATTTTAGTGTAGATATTTATTTCCAAATATATTTGATTACTTACACTAGATGCATTGATTTTAGTGTAAGTGGTGATTTCTAATACAATTTGAATGCTTGCACTGAATGTGTTGATTTCAATTTAGATATCAAGCGCCAAGAGGGATCAAATCTCTCGAGGTGAAAACCTTTCCTCAAGTTTTTCACTCAAAAAAGAGGCTAGCATCTCGAGAGATTTGATCCTTCTCGGCACTTGATAGATCCGGAGTTAAGATGGATCTAGGTTGGTAAGTAATTCAAATCCCTAGCAATAGACATTCCTTATTCCCATATAACTAAAATTTAGATTTCGTTGGAAAATAATTTTTAATTAAAGATATTTTAAAATATTATTAATGATACAAACATTTTATATATATTAATGTAAATACACATATATGAAGGCAGTTATAAATATTGTAATTTAATTTATTTATTTTTATATGTAAATTTTTTTTATTGTATTTATGTTAACTAATTTATTATTTTAAATTGTTTTTTAAAATAATATATTAATATTTTCAAAAAAATTGTATAAAAATGGAAAAGAAATAAGAACATCATATTAATTTATTATTACCTGAATCATTCATATATATATATTTTTTAAATTTATATACTATATATATTTTGATAAAAAAAATATTAGTATGTGATATATAACTTTTAATAAAAGAAAAAAGAAAACAAAGATGAAAGATGAAAATATAAATGAATAAGGAGAAAACATAAAAATATGGTGTGGTCTAACTTTCAAATTCCCTTAGATATTTTTAAAAACTTGAGTATAAGCTATTTAATCTGTAGAATTCTAGTGTCACAAGGGCTTTTTAAAGGTGAAATTCATTGATGCATTAAAAAATGTATTATAATTAACAAAAAATAACATTTTTTATTAGAATTGTTTTTCAAGATTCCCGTGAAAAATTCTATTTCATCTATAAGTTAGACTACTCCTAAAAAATGATCATCTAACAAGTCAAAATATTTATAGTCATTTATATCTTATTAAAAGCTAGGACAAAAGGTCAATTTTATGATTGAAGTAATCAACTAACAAACCTTGAAATCTGAAGAGAAAAAGAAAACACAATAAAACTATCCACAAAAAAAATCAATATTTTGGTTGAAATTCAAATCTAAACTAACTGACTTTGAAATATGTAAAAATGAAAATAATACTTATAAAACTAAAATGGAATATTATAAAACCAAAAAATATTATATTATTAAAATAAATTTCAAATTTCATTATATAATAATTTTAATTGATGATGATGATGATGATGATCAACATCCACTAAGACCAATGCGGTCTAACAAACCTCAGAAAAAATAAAAAAATCTAATTGTGGTTCTTCATAATCTTGTTTCTGTGATAAAAAAGAAGAGAAATAGGTTCTCCAAGTCAAGAAAATTGGAAGTGTGGTAGACGTTAGTAAATTGAGAGCGGATGTAAGTAAGAGTCAGGCAGTCTAAAAGGAAGTGTTGTTCATCTTCCACCTTCTCCTTATCACAAATTTGAAAAATTCTATCATCTCAGGGAGTCTTGGGAGTAGACTACCAGCTGGTTTCACTTCGAAGCTCATGGGAAGTAGTTCTTATCCCAGTGATGTTCATTTTTTCTTAGTGTTGGTCAACAGAAAGAGATAATTCTGGTTATCAAGGGTGGGGTTGATCACCTCCATATAGTATCTGAGCTTGCTTTTACTCTCCAAGTCCTTATCATCCCACAAATTGTCCTTAAAATTATAGGTAATAGTATCTTTGACACTATCCTTTATTTTCATGATGATCTCTTCATTAATCCACCAATGGTTGAGCTAAGATTGAGCATCCTTATGCCACCTACGCTTGAGGCGATGGTGGGTGTTTTGACTAAAGCTAGAAGCAATTTTTGGGAGCCTCTTGGATTCCATGTTATAAAGCTTCTTATACATCATATATCTAAACATAAGCGTACTCTCAATGGGGGACATGCTAGCTCTGATCAAGAGGATATGATAGGGAGTGTTTCCCTTTATCTTTAGGTTGTAGGTTATGAATTGCTTTTGAATCATCTCAATCTTTCTCCACGGCTCTCTTGATATACTACAACGCCAAAATTCACATCTGTATAAGACAACATTAGTGACTAGAGGCTCAAAGATGAACCTTCTTTACCCCAACTACAAATATCAACCAACTTACAATTGTTTTCAAGCTCATAATAAACTTTCCAACAAGAATGACCAGAGGCTCAAAGATGAACCTTCTTTACCCCAACTGCAAATATCAACCAACTTACTGAAATGTTACTGAAATGTTACTGAAATGTTACTGAAATGATGGATTTTTTTGGATTGATATTACTGAAATGTTACCCATTAGAGTTTATTTTGGTTTTCCGGGATGAATCTCTCATCTATATGTCGCCATAATTAAACATTTTTTTCGAAAATTATTATTTTGTAATTAAATCTTCCTTCTATCCATCAATCTCCATATTGGTTTGGTATGTTCCTAGAACTGGTCCATTTTTTTCCTATGGCTCCTCTTGCACTTTCCTTTTTGGCTTTGGATTCATTTTGGGCAAAACCTAGCTGTCATTTCTAGTTGTTTAGCTCTTTCATTCAAACTTTCCCCTGTCTCCTGTAAAACCCCATGTTGATTATGATTTTCTTGTTCTTCTACGGTTGAAAAATTTTATTGGCTTGCGGCTACTTCAGTGGTATTTTATTGTGAGTTACTTCTTAGAAACCCTCATTATCCCACTATAGTTGCTCTACTTCAGAGGAAATATTGAGCTCCCTTGTTTGCATTTGATTTAGGGGGGAAGCCTTGTACAAGTGGCCATATTCAGGCACCTTCAATAAAGAAATTTTATATGTTCATAATCCAAAGGCTTTTGTGATACCTCGTCTTAGTATTCTACCTCTACAGATTCTAGGAAAGGTTCAGTTATGTTCATATAAACACAAATCTAGGAAAATGATGTATATATCCCTCAAAAGGTTGAGTTTACAACTTTGAAAACATTCTAATGGAATTTCAATTCATTCCAAGATTTAAGATCCCATAAATCAACTGGTAATGCAAAAAGACGTACCCAAATCAGTGCAGTCATACATTACTCTCAATCTAGGTTATAAAAATATTCCAAGAATCACATGAAGAGAGTTGCATTATAATATAAGTATGGTCCATTTTCCAAAATCTCTCTTTATATTCTAGGCTAAAAAAAATAATTATAAAAAAACCTTTCTCTCCCAATTTTATGTCCATATGGCCTTTCAGGTGTCATTTCGACTGAATCCACTTAACCATATCTCTTTGTTAAATACACCAATGATGAAGACAAAGGTAAAAGATACGAATGAGATATTTTTCTATTAACCAACATATACATTTATAATACATTCAATGTGACTCTTGGATTCCATATTCCAAGGTCTCTTGGACTTCCTATGTCTATTCGCCTTCTACACCAACCCTTAGAGGATTAGGTATCCAACATCCCCCCCCCCTTAATCTGAACGGGTATGTATAAGTCCATGAAGAGAGAAGCCCTAGATATGTAATGAAAATGTGCAAAAGTATGCATGGAAACACTAGTATAGTTCCAAAAAATCTTCCAAATATCATAAGAAGTCGAGGTATTCTGCTAGAGGAAGTGCTCCTAATGTTTTGAAGAGGGAGACCTTCAACCTGGAGAAGGGAGTTTTGCAACCAGCATAAAAAGGGAGAACCTCAACCTGAAAAGGGAGGTCTCATCCTACGGTGGTTTAAGGATGACCACAAACCAAAAGCATGCTCATGGGCATATCTATCTCTGGCTACAACTCTGAATTTGGTAGCAGGTTCAAGTTGTGGCTCTGGCTCGCTTGATATGGATTTGAAGCTTTTTGATGACCATAACTTCCCCCTGTCAGATACAAGGTGAGATGATGGAAAAAAATCAACTACAAGGCCTTTTAATACTCAAGAAGATATTCTGACATATGACTAAAAAATCTTCTTGGATGTTGATGCCCATTTCCAAGAAACGATCCATCCAAGATGAATATTTGTTCTTGCAAGAGTCTTGTTTCTGATACATATGTTTGAATAATGAGTGGTTTTACGACAATTATTACATGGATGAAGATAAAAATAATGATCCTTCATATGGCCAACCCGGTCACAATGTTGGCATATAACAATCTATTGTGGATGTTGTGAAAGAAGAGAAGAATGTGGAGCAGTTGAAGGTGAAATTTAATGAATAAATATTACACTCTAAAAATCAATGGGAAATAAGTAATATGACATATGAAAGGACACATCGTTTTCATATCCAAGATCCTTTCTATGCTTGTTATGGAAAAGCTCTTCCCAAGGTGTAATGATGGGCTTGGAAAGTGCAGACTAAACTCCTGCATATGCATGTAACTATGTTTCTTCATTGGGCATTGGATCTTAATCAACTTCAATTTTATATTCTTGATGCTGATTGGAGTCTGTTTCAATGTTCTAAACAGAAACAAGTTCAGAATGATGACTCCATTGTTGTAATTCTTCTTGTTGAAGCTGAGATTCGATCTATAAAAAATCAATCTTCTCTTCTGTATTTTGTATACAAATTCTAAAGTTAGCAAGACATGATTTTTTGATTTTCACTGTGTCATTAGTTTTAAACTGTATTATAGTTTTCAACAACTCTAATACTTCATACAATTTGGCCATTTTTTGGTCACAACTATGAACCAAAGAGGAAAGGAAACAACCACTCATAGTATAAAGATACTGCAATTTTATTTGTAAATGTGCACCAAATAACCAATGTGAAACCAATAAGAAATAATGATTGTAATGCATTCAAAACCCACTACATATGCATAAGACTTCACTGATGGATATCATATAGAGTTAGTCATTTGATTTCAGGATTAACAACACCATCACAAATCTAGCTCATGAAAATGAAACCATTAAAACTTGCATCATGACAGAGTGAGGAATTCCTCCTTTAGTTTGTTTGAAAATATATGGATTTACACAAGTGTACTTGTAGCAGCACCAAAATTTCAAGGTGTTCAACGGAAAGTTTTAATTGACAATAGGAAGCTTTAATTATCAACTAACTAGCCTATATACTGGAAAATGAACCATAATTCATTATACCATGTTAAACTTCTGACCATTGTACAAAGTTACTGTAAGAAAAATAGCATGGGAATTTCAATTCAGAACTGGACTCATCCTTAACCTCTCTTCCCATTAACACCAAGGAAATAATAGTGATGTTATCATTAGTCATGGCCACTGCTCCCACTCCGCCATTAATTCTAAAATTACGACACTCAAAAATTTTACATTCAAGTGAATTGTTCCCTACATATTAAAGAACAATGTCCCAAGTACCCCAATTAATTTCACTGGCACTCCCAGGAGGTTTTTCTGCAAAGGGATCTCCTCAGAATACTCTATTTTTGGCTTTACCTACATAAGTAGTACAATCTTAAACAGGTTAAATTGCCGCAGTAGTAATGACGACCAACACGAAACGAGTTTAAAGGGCGGGTTTGTTTCTACTACTGTAGAAGAACCACCTCCATATGAAGAATGTAACTCTAAAAAAGATGAATCAGACTCCTAATCCACTTCTACTAGCAATTCGACAGAACCAAATAGCTCCTATTTGGAGTCAACAATAAGAAATTTTGAAGTTGATGCTTTCAAGTTGATGGAGGTAATTGGACCTAAGAAGGTAGAACTGACTGATGTTAACTTAATAAAGGAGAATCTTTTTGGTTATACCACATTTTGGTTTATTATTCAAGAAGATTTTTGCATGTTCGTTTCACGTCGGATTCACCAAAACAAAAAATCACATAATACATATTCTAGATGTAAATGCAGTGTAAGATGTTAAAACAAAGATGGGTTTCAGCCGAATAACGAACGTATTCATGTGACAATGGAACTATGGCTATGTGGCTATGGGACCGGAGGACAGTTTGCATGATGAGGTTACCAAAGTGGTTTTCAAGAATTACCAAATTCCACTATGTAGTGGTATGTGGAGCAGCCAAGAGAGGTGAGGTGGAGTGTAAAGCTGAGTGGGAGAGGAGCGTATAGGCTGAGGAACACACAGGCATTCTGAACCCATTCTATTTGAAAGTAGGGTCACGTGGGTGGTTTATAGGAGTTATGGTCCCATAAAATAGAGAATATTTTGAAAGGTGTAATATTAAATAAAGAAACGAAGAGTGAAAGAACATTGTATCATGAGAGATGGATGCAGATTGGGCTAGAATAAATACACTTTATACTATAATTGTTCCATTTTGTGATCAACCGAATAGTTCTTTTGTTCATGTCCTTGGAGTTTCTCCATAATCAAGAGTCATTGCACCAGTTGTCGAAATAACAACATATTTAAAAAATGCACATATATTTATTCCTTTTTCTTTGCAAATCTCAGCATTTTATACTTAGAAGGAAGAGACGATCGCCTATGCAGCTTTGGAATAGAAGGGAAAGTAGCATTCTAGATGCGCTTTATGCAGTAATGAGAGATAAGGAATAGGAGGCACTCATGGAAACATAATTTATGTTAGTGCTGGTAGGCTGACCAAAATTTCATTTCTGAGTAGTGCAGATCACATAATATTGAGTAGGAGTAGGTTAGGAATGTAGTGGCTCTGATACCATGTTAAATACATCAATGACAAAGACAAAGGTGAAGTATAAGGATGCGATATTTTTCTATTAACCAACATATACATTTATAATACATTCAATGTGACCCTTGGATTCCATATTCCAAGGTATCTAGGACTTCCTGTGTCTATTCACCTTCTACACCAACCCTTAGAGGATTAGGTGTCCAACACTCTTTCCAAAGGCAAAATCCCTATAAATTTACAGACCAGGGCATTGTCTTCATAAATCTGAAATAGTTTTCCATTTTTTTCATAGGGATAACAAATATCAACTTCTTGGTTTCCTTTGGAATGAATTTTCACCAAGAATCCGTGAACTTGAGAAGCGAATGCACTAAGTTTTTTGCTTGACTCTCCAACAGTTATGTAACAATAGGAGGGTATCTCTCCCCTCCTAGCAGGGACACTCATGCATCCTATCAGAGTCCTAAATAGTATGGATTAGAGAATATGGATTCATATATGATGCTTACAAGGCTTCATTGCATTGAGAGGTGCAATCTACAGCCCAGTATGACCCCGATGTCGGGTATGTCACGTTCTCAAAAAATAATAAATTTTACTTTTTCTAATGTCGGCCAAAGCATTAACCTAACCTTGAATTTTATATAACTTAAACATTTAGATTATATATAACTTTCTTGGCTTATTAATGGGCTGAGATTAACTATTAAAATACAACTATGTATTATTTATATAATTTGAATGGATAGTAAATTATATACGTGTATTTGAATGGATCGTAAATTTACCTTTAACAAAAAAATTTACCACATTGAATTTCCAAATTAAGTAAAATTTTAAACATATTTATTCTTTAGTAAAGTCAATACCATTTCCTAAATCAAAGGAAAAGAGTTAATTCAACACAAACAATCAAAATCCAAAATCTTTTAATATTTCTTTTAATTAAATATTTGTAAAATGAATCTTTAAAAAGAAAACCCATATTCTTTTCCCCATCAAAGTTGCAATATTTTAAAATTTAAATAAATAAAAATATAACTAAACATGAAGTACGGTAAATAAATAAAACCTATTTTTATACTTACTCCAAAGCTATGGTAAATAAATAAATAAATATATATATATATACATATATACATATATATATATATATATATATATATATACATATATATATATATACATATATATATATATATATATATATATATATATATATATATACACACACACATATACATATACATACACATACACATACACATACACATACACATACATACATACATACATACATACACACACACACACACACACATATATATATATAAACTAGATGTATGGTAAATAAATAAAAATTCTTTTTATATTTACTCCGTAAACCTTTTTATATTTAAAAAAACTTAAAAAAGAGGTTTTATTTAGATGACACCTATGGGACTAATACCATGGGACAAATTAATATTGATACCATGGGCCAAATACCATATTTATAAAATAAGTATGGTAAATAAATAAATATAAAAGAGGTATAAAGAGGTATGATAAATAAATAAATATAATATAGGTATAAAAAGGTATGGTAAATAAATAAACATAAAAGATGTAAAAGGGGTGAGGTAAATAAATAACAATAGATCAAATAGGATTATAAATAAAAATTTAACTAGTAGTTGCAACATATGTTGCAAAAGAAATGTCGTAGAAGAAATGTTGTTGTCGAGAAGGAGCCATCGTGAAGGAATGAAAGGAAAATTTTGCGTACATGGAAGTCAGAAAATTTTGTTATAGATATTGAAATAGGAAATTGTGGGTGAAAACATATATGTAAACCAACATAATGAAATAATTTGTTGCAGAGAAGGAGCCATCGTGAAGGAATGAAGCAAATTTTGCTTCCATGGAAGTAGGTCGTGGAGGTTTCAAAGATATTGATTATAAGAGTTATCAACCAGAAATTTTTGTTATAGATATTGAAATAGGAAATTTTGGGTGAAAGCATATATGTAAACCAACATAATCTGTTCATTGAAATAGAAAATTGGGGTGAAAATTCTTTGGTGATTAATAATCCTTGGAAACAAGCATGAAATGAGCATGTAACTAAAATAAGATATTTTAAATACATTCAAGTACAATCTATCTAGCATATATGTAAATAAAGAGAATTTTTATTAACAGAAATAGAGTTTACTCCAAGTTCATCTACATATCCTCATAACAACTCAGACAGTTGTAATAGTAAAATTGTAGTATAAGAAGAACAATAGCCCAAGCCTTCGTAGGCATAAGAAAGTGAATGTCATTTACCTATATATTTTTGGAAGCAGATATTGTTATTCATGTTATGGTTTATTTTATTAACTCCAAACTTGGTTTAGTCTTTCTCTATATACACAAGAAAAAAGATACCAAGTAATTTCACAAATTTAAGTTATAGTTTGTATTTTATAATTACAAATCTAGTTTCTCATTAAAATATTTCACACAAATATATTCATTCAAATAAATTATATTGTGAATATGTTTTATCCTATTATTTGATTACAAAATTATTGTACTCCCTACTAAATAAATTAAATTTATTAATAAAGAATTGAATGCCAAATTGAAAGATTACTCAAGCAATAACTACTATAATATATAGAATTGATTTTTTGACATATAAATTATTTGTTTTATGTCATTCAATTTCCATTACCTATTATCTTCAAACCCCATGGAGAGGTATTGAACATGGGAGCCAAATTTAGTTAAATAAGAATTCGCATTGTTAGCTTGGACAAAAAAAATAAAAAATGTAATCCTAAAATTCTCTTACCTAATCATATTTTTAAGTATATAATTGAGTTTCATTTATTAAAAAAAAGAAGGAAATGTTAAGAACCTCCTAGAGTTATAAAAGGTAATTGACATGAAAAATAAAAAATCTCCTCATGACAACATACAAATCTTAATCTTAACTGAATCATTAAAAAAATAAAAAGGGATAATAGATTTACTAGTTATATCATTAAAAAATACTACTTTCATAATCGAATTTCTACGTTAATTTTTAAAAATATTATAGTTCAATTATTGGGCATTAGAAATTCCAAAGAGGTGAAGGTAAATGAGTTAGCATCAAGAAATATGACATCAACCTTGGAAAAATTGTAAAATATCAATTTCAATATGGCATAAGTGCTAGTAGGAGGGAATTATTGACAAGTGTTTTTGGAAAAAGAACTACATCAAATTGGTTGATGTCAATGAAAACAATAATCTACAAAACATTAAGCAAAGTTTATGGAGGCATTAAAAAATTAGGATTCAATAAGATGGGAACGATGAACTTGCATGTTGGGCTAATATATGTAGGAAACCTTATCAAGATAGACTTCTGTATAATGTGAGAAACACTGTGAAAGAGTTTTGGTATTGGAATTTCCATGTGTCACCAAATGAGAAGAATACCATGTGACATTGTATATCTAGAGGGGTGTATTGAGATCATTTCCCCTTTCAGTGACTGTAATTATTAAAGAACATTTCTTACTACATAATATGTATAACTTGTATATATACTTATAAAAAAATTAACTATTCTGAATCTTATGACAGTGAGGACAATATAAATATTCCATTCATACAACTACCACATACTATCAATAGAAAAAAGGGTTTTCCTGTGAAGCGATCTATGCATCTTCGTCATGCAAATTGAATCTCAACACTAAGGAGTCATCCTAAGATAAAAGGTCATCATAGTAACTTTGATGTTCCAAAACCATTAATCATTTAATTATATTTCTCTAAATATCAACAATTGGACAACAATCACAATATGGTAAAGCTTGGGGGAATGTGTATCCATATCATAGTATAACTGTATATACAACAACTTATCTAAATGATATAAAAATATTTCATAAACAATGAAACTGCTACATGAATTACTCACAATCCTTAATGATATACTCCAAGTTCTTCCACAATAATAATAAAGTGTCTAAAGAATCCATCATCATTCAGTCACCATATAAGTAACACATGGGGGAAATGTGTTAGAACTGTATATACAATATCTTATACAAAGGATATGAAAATATGTTATAAGCAATGCAACTGCTACATGAACTACTCACAGTCCTTAATGATATAATCAAATTTCTTGCACAATACTAATCAAGTGTCTAAAGAAGCCACCATCACTTCCAAAATCACATATTTAAACATATAAGTTGTAAAAATGATTTTGTTTCATAAATTTTAATAGAATCAGGTTCTAAGATCTAAGATATAGTTCTTAAACTTTGAAGCCTCTTCCTGATTGAAAACATACTAAACTAATAAGATATAGCTAAAGAGCAATAATTTAAAAACTTCTTGGAATAATTGTTACATAATAATTTGATGCACAACTTCTATAGCAATAAATATCAGCTTGCAACACATCCAAATAAAACAACTGAAGTAAATACTATCAGTTGGTTTTCAGTACATTTATTGAATTAAAATAGAGCTAGGAAATTTTGAAGACTACTTCATTGAAAATTAGAAGCATCTTCACGTCTGGTTTTCCAAGCTGGCCGTGAATACCTCTCTAGATCCTTATAGCATTAGATTTATTTTGTGAGCTAATGTGATGTTTTTTTTGTCTCAATGATTTAAAATTCATTTATTATACCACAATATTGACTTTCTCATTGTCTTTTTTTTTCTATGACTCTTTAAAAAGACCACAACAACATTTTATTTTATACTGTGATATCCCGAACATGGTTGGGGGTTTAAAAAATTGGAGAGTAAATTGAGTAGTTATTTTTAGAAATTTTTGTATAAGATGAGAAATTTAGATGGTTTGTAGACAATATGGATGTCATAACAAATATCTGTTTTAATTTTTTTAGTGTCTCTCACCACCATGCATCTAATACGATCCATTTCAACTGAGAACTTCAATATCTATTTTGAATTTTTATGTATGTCAGTCAATTTATGTATCAAAAGGATGTACGCAAAATGTAGGAACTTCATAAATCAATGTTTAATTGTTGATTAGACATCTCAAGCTATTTTCTTTATCAGATAAGGTTACAAACTAAAAACTTCTAAAATCCCTAGCCATTTTCTTTGATTGTGGATCAGGTTATAACCCAGAATACACTCTCTCTTCGAAATACTCTACAAATAAGGCATTGATCGAGGGAAATGTTACATAAATATACAAAAAAAAACCTTTAGTGTTGTCTCAAAATTACTCTATTGTTAATCACATAGTGCCATCTAATAATCTATGTTAGATCCAGGGTTTTTCTTGGTAAGTTTTAATTAACTGAAAATAAAAAAATTATAAAAGATAAAATTATGTAGGTGAAAAACTTTGTTTAAAGTTTTAAAATAAAATAGAGTGTTTGACATCATACAATGTGGGAATGGATGGTTTGTAGACAATATGGATTTCATAACAAATATCTGTTTTAATTTTTTTAGTGTCTCTCACCACCATGCATCTAATACGATCCATTTCAACTGAGAACTTCAATATCTATTTTGAATTTTTTCGTGTCTCTGGCTGCCATGCATCTAATAGGATCCATTTCAGCTAATAACTTCAATAAATCACTGTGTGAATGATAACTTGTGACATCCCTAGATATTTTCTTTGATAGCGGATCAGGTTACAAACTAATAACTTGTGAAATCCCTAGCCATTTTCTTTGATTGTGGATTAGGTTATAAACTATAATACACTCTCTTTTCAGAAGACTCTACAATATATATTGGATGGAGGGAAATGTTATGATAAAACATTTACAGAAAACCCTTTAGGGTTGTCTCAACTTACTTTATTGTTAATCACATAGTGTCAATTTTGTAAAACTATAATCTACAGTAAGGGCCGAGAGGGTTTTTCTTTTGTAATTTTTGTTTGGAATTGAAAAATAAAAAAAAATTATAAAAGATAAAATTATGTAGTGAAAAACTTTGTGTAAAATTTCAGAATAAAAAGTTGAGTAAGTTTGACATCATATAATGTGAAATTAATTTATGATTATAGAGTAAAAAACATGTAATTTTTTTAGCCACAATTAGGTAATTAAATATATCTATATAAATTTTCTTTTAACAGAAAAAAATTGGTATTCATTAACAATTTTTTTTTTGAAAGAGTATGTATGTAGTTACAAACTATTACAGTTAATTAATTAAAGGTAAATTTATTGTTAATTAAGAAATGAGAATTATGAATCTTCATCTTTATTAATTTCAATTTTTATATATTAAGAAATACTACCCATGAATAATAAAACACTTGTAACATAAATAATATCTAACAAAAAAAACCATGTATTTTTGGAATAATAAAATAGTTGTAACAAAAATAATATAGAACAAGAAAAACTATGTATATTTAGATGTATGAAAATTTAGATACATTTTATTAAGTAAAATTTTAAAAGAATAATGGTTATAAACTATTAAAAATAATTTTATTAAATAGTTAGTTTAGATATTTTCACTCTAAAAGGGGTTTGTGTATCAATACATTTGATCCCTATTGGCTCTTGGTAGATCTAGAGTTAAGATTGATCTAGGCCATCTTAATTTCCCCCTTTAAATAAACTATATTCCACATGAATACCATGGGATGTTTTTATAGTTTATTGTTATTTTATTTTATTACCTAAATTAAATTTAATTTATTAAAAAGAAAAAACAAATACTGGAGAGTTAAGATTGATCTATGCCATCTTAATTTCCCCCTTTAAATAAACTATTCCACATGAATACCATGGGTCAATACCATGGGCTGTTTTTATAGTTTATTGTTATTTTATTTTATTACCTAAATTCAATTTAACTTATTATAAAAAATAAAAATAAAAATACTATAAAAAAACATATATAAAACTATTTACATTTACATATAAAAATATAACAAATTTTTAATAACAACATTTTAACTTAAAAGTCACCAAAACCTAAATTCAATCTAACTTTCCTTTGATTGTGGATCAGGTTACAAACTAATAGCTTGTGAAATCCCTAGCCATTTTCTTTGATTGTGGATCCGGTTATAAACTAGAATAGACTCCCTTTTCAGAAGACTCTCCAATATATATTGGATGGAGGGAAATGTTATGATAAAACATGTACAAAAAAACCTTTAGGGTTGTTTCAACTTACTCTATTGTTAATCACACAGTGTCAATTTTTTAAAACTATAATCTACAGTAAGGATTGATTGGGTTTTTTGTTTTGTAAGTTTTGTTTGGAATTGAAAAATAAAAAAATTATAAAAGCTAAAATTATGCAGTCAAAAACTTTGTTTAAAATTTCAGAATAAAAAGTTGAGTAAGTTTGACATCATATAATGTGAAATTAGTTTATGATTATAAAGTAAAAACATGTAATTTTTTTAGCCACTATTAGGTAATTAAAGATATGTATATAGTTTTTTTTTTTTAATAGAAAAATTTTGATATTCATTAACAAAAAAAAATTGAAAGAGTATGTATGTAGTTACAAACTATTACAATTAATTGATTAAAGGTAAATTTAGTGTTAATTAAGAAATGAGAATTATGAACATTCATCTTTATTAATTTCATTTTTTATATATTAAGAAATACTACCTATGAATAATAAAGCAGTTGTAACATAAATAATATATAACAAAAAAAACCATGTATTTTTGGAATAATAAAATAGTTGTAACAAAAATAATATAAAACAAGAAAAACTATGTATATTTAGATGTATGAAAATTTAGATACATTTTATTAAGTAAAATTTTAAAAGAATAATGGTTATAAACAATTAAAAATAATTTTATTAAATAGTTAGTTTATATATTTTGAGTCTAAAAGAGGTTTGCATATCAAGACATTTGATTCCTCTTGGCTCTTCGTAGATCCAGAGTTAAGATTGATCTAGGCCATCTTAATTTCTCCCTTTAAATAAACTATATTCCACATGAATACGATGGGTCAATACCATGGGTTGTTTTTATAGTTTATTGTTATTTTATTTTATTACCTAAATTCAATTTAACTTATTAAAAAGAAAAAACAAATACTCCAGAGTTAAGATTGATCTAGGCCATCTTAATTTCCCCCTTTAAATAAATTATATTCCACATGAATATCATGGGTTAATACCATGGGCTATTTTTATAGTTTATTGTTATTGTTATTTTATTACCTAAATTCAATTTAACTTATTAAAAAGAAAAAAATGAATACTATAAAAAAGCATATATAAAACTATTTACATTTACATATAAAAATATAACAAATTTTTAATAACAACGTTTTAACTTAAAAATCACCAAAACCTCAATTCAATTTAACTTATTAAAAAAAAAAACTAACATTAATATATATATATATATATATATATATACTTGTGGATTTAATGGCCTAAAACATTTCAATCATCTTCACATTTGATCCAATGCCTCGTACATGGGACACGGTGACAGCTAGTGGAGTTTTTTTCAAATAGGTATGGTAAGTAAATAAAACCTCTTTTCATATTTACAAATATTTATGTTCAGTAGTTTACATAACTAAGAAGAAAGAGAGAGACAGAGAGAGAGAGAGAGTATGTATGTTTAGGGGTGAGATAAAGAGACAAAGTAAGATGTATGGAAAGAAGGGGAGAGAGAAGAAGAGAGAAGGAGAGAGGGAGGGATATAGTAATCTACTTGGAGAGAGAGAGGGGCAGAAAGAGAGAGAGAAAGAAAGGCAGATGGGGGAAGAGAGATAATTAGAGAGAGAGAGAGAGAGAGAGAGGGAGAGATGGGGGAAGAGAGAGGATTGGAGGGAAAAGAGAGAGGGAGGTAGGAGAGAAAGGGAGAGAGAGAAAAGATGAGAGAGAGGAGGAGAGTGATGGGGGAAGAGAGAGTATTGGAGGGAAGAGAGAGAGAGAGAGAGAGAGAGAGAGAGAGAGAGAGAGATCAAGGGAGAGAGAGGGAGTTAGGGGAGAGAGAGAGAGAGAGAGAGAGAGAGAGAGAGGAAGGACGAGAGAGAGGAGGAGAGAGGGATCGATAAAGAGATGGAGTTAGAGGGGGAGATATGTAGGAAGTAAGAAATTTAGACAGTGAGAAGTGGAGAGAGAGGAGTGAAAAGGGAGAGATATAGAGAGAGCATGTATGTTTGGGGCTGAGATAAAGAGACAAATAAGGAGAGATCGAGATAAGGGGGGGAGAAGGAGATATAAGGAGAGAGGGAGGGATATAGTAACATAGTTGGTGGGTGAAGAGAGAGAGAGAGAGGGGGAGAGAGATGGGAGAGAAAGGGAAAGAGAGGAAGGAAGAGAGAGGATGTGAGAGAGTGGAGAGAGGGAGGGAAAGAGAGATGGACTTGGAGGGGGAGGAGGAGAGAGGTAAGAAGAAAGAAATAGAGAGAGAAAGGTGGAGAGAGAGTGAGTGAGTGAGTGATAAGGAAGATGGAGAGAGAGGGAGAGAGGGGGAAGATAGAGATATAGATGGAAGGTGAAGAGAGGGAAGAAGAGAGAGATGGGGAGAGGAAGAGATTGACAAAGAGATTGATATATATGGATTGGGAGAGTATGTGTGTTCAGAGGGGTGAGATAGAGAGACAAAAAAGAAGAGATGGAGGGGGATATATATATGGATGGAGGGTGGAGAGAGGGAAGAATATTTCTCACACTAGATGGATTGATATAAGTGGAGATGGTGATTTATAATCCTATTTTATTATTTTCACTATATGCATCGATTTTAGTGTAGATATTTATTTCTAATGATATTTGATTACTTGCAGTAGATGCATTGATTTCAATGTAGGTGGTGATTTCTAATACAATTTGATTTCTTGCACTGAATTTGTTGATTTCAATTTAGATGTCGATTTATAATTATATTTGATTACTTGCACTGAATGAATTGATTTCAATGTAGATGATTTCTAATCCTATTTGATTGTTTGCACTAAATGCATTGATTTCAGTGTAGATGGCAATTTCTAATCCTATTTGATATCTTTGAGTAAATGGATTGATTTCAGTGTAGATGTTGGTTTCTATAGAGAGAGAGAGTGATTGGTAAGGAAGATGTAGATAAAGGGAGAGAGGACAAAAGGAGGAAAGAGAGATATTAGCAGGGGAGAGGGAGAGAAGGGGAAGACAGAGATATAGATGGAAGGTGAAGAGAAGAAAGAAGAGAGAGATGGGGATAGGTGGTGATTGAAAAAGAGATTGATATATATGGAGTGCGAGAGTGCGTGTGTTTAGGGGGTTGAGATAGAGAGACAAAATATAATAGATGGAGGGGGATATAGATATGGATGGAGGGTGGAGAGACGGAGGAATATTTATCACACTAGATGGATTGATATAAGTGGAGATAGTGATTTGAAATCCTATTTGATTATTTGCACTAGATGCATCGATCTTAGTGTAGATATTTATTTCCAAATATATTTGATTACTTACACTAGATGCATTTATTTTAGTGTAAGTGGTGATTTCTAATACAATTTGAATGCTTGCACTGAATGTGTTGATTTCAATTTAGATATCAAGCGCCAAGAGGGATCAAATCTCTCGAGGTGCAAACCTTTCCTCAAGTTTTTCACTCAAAAAAGAGGCTAGCATCTCGAGAGATTTGATCCTTCTCGGCGCTTGATAGATCCAGAGTTAAGATGGATCTAGGTTGGTAAGTAATTCAAATCCCTAGCAGAACACATTCCTTATTCCCATATAACTAAAATTTAGATTTCGTTGGAAAATAATTTTTAATTAAAGATATTTTAAAAGATTATTAATGATACAAACATTTTATATATATTAATGTAAATACACATATATGAAGGGGGTTATAAATATTGTAATTTAATTTAGTTTTTTTTTATATGTAAATTTTTTTTATTGTATTTATGTTAACTAATTTATTATTTTAATTTGTTTTTTTAAATAATATATTAATATTTTCAAAAAATTGTATAAAAATGGAAAAGAAATAAGAACATCATATTAATTTATTATTACCTGAATCATTCATATATATATATATATATATATTTTATAAATTTATATACTATATATATTTTGATAAAAAAAATATTAGTATGTGATATATAACTTTTAATAAAAGAAAAAAAAACAAAGATGAAGGATGAAAATATAAATGAATAAGGAGAAAACATAAAATTATGGTGTGGTCTAACTTTCAAATTCCCTTAGATATTTTTAAAAACTTGAGTATAAGATGTTTAATCTGTAGAATTCTAGTGTCACAAGGGCTTTTTAAAGGTGAAATCCATTGATGCATTAAAAAATGTATTATAATTAACAAAAAATAACATTTTTTATTAGAATTGTTTTTCAAGATTCCCGTGAAAAAGTCTATTTCATCTATAAGTTAGACTACTCCTAAAAAATGATCATCTAACAAGTCAAAATATTTATAGTCATTTATATCTTATTAAAAGCTAGGACAAAAGGTCAATTTTATGATTGAAGTAATCAACTAACAAACCTTGAAATCTGAAGAGAAAAAGAAAAAACAATAAAACTATCCACAAAACAAATCAATATTTTGGTTGAAATTCAAATCTAAACTAACTCACTTTGAAATATGTAAAAATGAAAATAATACTTATAAAAATAAAATGGAATATTATAAAACCAAAAATATATTATATTATTAAAATAAATTTCAAATGTCATTATATAATAATTTTAATTGATGATGATGATGATGATGATTAACATCCACTAAGACCAATGCGGTCTAACAAACGTCAGAAAAAAATAAAAAAATCTAATTGTGGTTCTTCATAATCTTGTTTCTGTGATAAAAAAGAAGAGAAAGAGGTTCTCCAAGTCAAGAAAATTGGAAGTGTGGTAGATGTTACTAAATTGAGAGCGGATGTAAGTAAGAGTCAGGCAGTCTAAAAGGAAGTGTTTTTCATCTTCCACCTTCTCCTTATCACAAATTTGACAAATTCTATCATCTCAGGGAGTCTTGAGTAGACTACCACCTGGTTTCACTTTGAAGCTCATGGGAAGTAGTTCTTATCCCAGTGATGTTCATTTTTTCTTAGTGTTGGTCAATAGAAAGAGATAATTCTGGTTATCAAGGGTTGGGTTGATCACCTCCATATAGTATCTGAGCTTGATTTTACTCTCCAAGTCCTTATCATCCCACAAATTGTCCTTAAAATTATAGGTAATAGTATCTTTGACACTATCCTTTATTTTCATGATGATCTCTTCCTTAATCCACCATTGGTTGAGCTAAGATTGAGCATCCTTATGCCACCTGCGCTTGAGGCGATGGTGGGTGTTTTGACTAAAGCTAGAAGCAATTTTTGGGAGCCTCTTGGATTCCATGTTATAAAGCTTCTTATACATCATATATCTAAACATAAGCGTACTCTCAATGGGGGAGCTCAAAGATGAACCTTCTTTACCCCAACTGCAAATATCAACCAACTTACAATTGTTTTCAAGATCATAATAAACTTTCCAGCCTCCAATAATCCTTTTCTCAATGCTATAATTCCATCTCAGCTAATGAGGAATGTCAATATCCAAATATTTGTAAGAAGAAACCTGCTTTAAAAAATTGTTATCATAGACAAAATTACCATGGGTGATCTTATCTGATTTAATTATCATGACTTTAGTCTTGTAAGTACTAAGTGTCATACTCATCTTGGAGGAGTAGAGATGAAGAGTCTTAAGATGAAGAGCCTTAAGCTGATTTTCTAGGTGATCATGGATCTTTACATGAAGAACGATATCATTAGCATAAGTAATGGTTATATCATCAAACTCAATGCTCTCGGAACTTATAGTTTCCACACACTCCTAAAGTTTATCGATATTAATGCAAAAAAAATAAGAGATAGGAGACACTCTTACTTAACGCTGAATTAAAAAACTATATTAATAATTTAAAATTTTGGGAAGCAAAAACTTTATATCATTTCATAACCAATACATTGTAAAATCACTAATGGCTAAAACTAATTTTACTTAAAATTCTGAGACCTTTCGAAGAGCATCGAAAACTTTCGAAGAGCATCGAGAACCAGTTTAGCTATTGCAGAACGTAGTGGAAAACTCTTTTAACGACTGTGTAACTCAGATTCTCATACTGTTGTCCAAATCAATAGGTCAAAATTGTACACTTGGTTATGTTTTTTTAAGATAATTAACACCGCACCAAAACCTTCACCAAGTTTATATTTATTTAATAAATTTATTTTATGATGTTGAAATGTATTTATTTAATGAAATTATTTTTTAATATTTAAATACATATTTATATTTTAAAATTAAAAATAATTGATTCGTTAATTTGTTTTGTATTTGATAAATTTCAAGTTCAAATGTTAATTGGTTTTGTTTTATTTTTGATAATTTTTTTTTAATTATAATTTTAAATATGCTATTTTTTTTTTTAAATAGCTATTCCTTAATTCTTACGAGGTTAAAATTTCCAATTCCATCTAGCTCAAAATCTTCTCACCAAAAATTATCAGCTTCACTTTTTGTTATTTTGAACATTTTTTTCTAATTCCATCCATCGTAAATCATTTTAATAGAAAAGTATCACCACAAATTATCAGCTTCACTTGTTATTTTCAGCAAAGTCTTCCAACCATCCAAGATCCTTCTAATAAAAAAATATCAGTTTCACCTTTTTTTTTTTATTTTGAGCGAACTTTTACACTACAATTACATATCACTTTCACCTTTTGTTATTTTGAGCAAACTTTTACCCTCCAATTGCATTTTTGAGGTGTCGTTACTCCAGAGAGAATCGATGTCCACGGGAGGAGCTACAGAAAAAATTGGATGATCAAGTGGTGGTAGACTACAAACATAATATGTCATTTCATCCTTCACGTCTGTACTCGAATCACCCTTTAAAAAACTACCGAAGACGTGTTGAGATAACACCTTTCTGGAGAGGCCATCGTTAAACCACTGAAAGCTGTTGTCAGAATTATTGACTTCCATAGCATTGCTATTGTCATTAACTCCTATAGACTGTTGTTCATAAGACATTAAGGAGGTCTCTGTTTCCCTTAGTAGAGATGGGATATCGAGGGCCTTTGAAACTTGATATGAACGGTGGAAAGTAGAAAAATATTCAGTTGTTGTAAATTCCGGTTTTGAAGAATTAGATGGTAGTGGCATAGGTTCATTACATAAAATCGAATGTCGCAAACCTAGCAACTGCTGACTCCCTGGCTGTTTGTCCAGTATTGCACTAATCTCATCGGGCCCCAACTTGGATACTGAGAATCGTGCAGCTGTAGGCATTGTATTCATGTAAATTGCAGGATCATTTATATCATTGTGCATATATGAAGAACGCCTGATGAGTTTACTCATTTCTGATAGTTGATCAGAATTGTCAGCATAACTGGAGTTGCTGCCACATTGAAACTGGTTCAGAGAGTTTCCTGTCAACTTGGCCATACGTTCCATCGGTGTGGAGAAGCGGGACAAATCATGAACCGTTGCAGAAGTACCCGAGTCGCTTTCAGAGGATCTTGTTTCCCGATCATTCGCTGCAGTTTCGCTGCAAGAAGGTTTCCAGAGTGAGGGCAAGGATGGGGCACGAGGTAGGTCAAAATATACTTTTCTACTCATCGGCCCCATGGAACTCCTCCTCCCCCGTGAACTCTTCTCAAAAATCCTGTACACCACCCAGTCATCCTGCACCATATCCAAGCATATACATGTCAGGTATGTTAGGGTTAGGGTTCAGTTATCTCCTTTATTGCACTCAGAGTTATTTTATAGCCCCGGTAGGAGAGATCAGAATTGATCAAATTACCGAAACTCCTCAATAAAAAAAGTTAGAGATCGACCAATCTAGATACTATTAATGAAAATCTGAATGTACAACAGATGAGTGCATAGTATGAATTGTATTAACGTACCAGGTTGCAATTTTCGGGTAGGTGATGATAGGATAATTTTCCTTCGAGACGATACTCGTGCATTACCCAGTTGGTTTTCTCTCCCTTGGGACCTCTGCCGTTGTAAAATACCAGCGTTTTCTTCTTTCCAGCTAGTGCAGATGATAGTGAACTGAAAACCTCTCTATCATTTCCAGTGGTTTTCCAGTATCCAGCCTGTGTGGCTCTGTTTGTCCGGATTCCCCTGGGATATTTGCGGTCCCTGAGGGCAAAGAAGTACCATTCCTTCTCCTCCATTTTAGCTTTAGCTGCACACATGTTATTTCCAATTGTTATATCATAATTAACTACAAAATGATCAATATGGAAAGTAGATTTTATGATGCAAAATGTTTGGAAATTGATTTTGGGATTAATGACGTTGTCATATATTTTTTACGGTGGAAGTTTCAAATTCTTGTGAATCATCTTTAAGGTTAAGATAGAAAAAAAACATCAAAATTCAGAATTAGCAATTGAAAAATAATTATGATAATACATTAAAAAAACATATATCAAATTATGATAATACATAAATACATTTATCTATTGATATAGAAACAATAATATATTAATGAATTAAAATTTATTTATTGATTGTTCTGTCCTTTTATCTTCCACTTATAATGGCTGGGAGAATGATGAAGAATTTGAGGAAAAAAATATAAAAATTTGATTTTAGTTCAATATTTAATAAATAATCTGGTGAAATAAAAATCATAATAAATAAATAAATATAGATAAAATTAAAAAAAATACTCATAGTTAATAATTTAACTCATAATTAATAATTTAATGTGCTATAATAGTGATATATACCTGGGAGATCCCAAGGCTCACACTTGTTTAAGTCAACCTCTCCAATTGCAAGGCCAGAGAAGGTGATGTCCAGTATCTTTTTGGTGAGATAGTAACATACGAGTTACTCATCCGTGGGATGAAATCTAAACCCGGGAGGCACCTCGCTGTGTATCTCCGCCTCGTACTTGCTATTGATTGGATTTAATGCCTACTCCATTCGCAATCGAGTATCTTCCCTGAAACCATCCACAACGGAAACTTCCTTTTTAACCGAACAAATCGCACCTGAAATAGCTTTCATGTGTATATAGTTTTTTTTTAACTGAAGAAATCTCATTTGAAATAGCTTTCAGGTGTATATAGTCTTTCTTGAATCTGACTACAAATCTTGTAGAGACCAAATCTCTTCAGATAACCAAGAAAATTGTTAATAATAATCTCTGTGATTCTGCCCTCCCAAAGTCTTGAATGTTATAAACCTGTGGAATAATAACAATCAAAACCAATCTAGAGGTGAAAAGCATTTCTTCACCAATTGAACACCAACCTGACACTAAAAACACATTAAAAACACATCAAAATCTTTTATATTTTAAAATATTCCTAGAATCTAATAATCTAACATGAAAAAAACTAATTAATATATATTATATCTCAAAATATTCTTGGAAATATGCAATCCTAATCTAATCTGATAAATAAATATTGCGAAAATCTGCAATCGAAATAAAGATAGTTATATTATAGTCAAATACCCCAATATGTATTTTCGCTTCATCCAATGAATGCAGGAATGAACAAAAGTGCAGCCATGAAAGCAAACATAAATGGGAATTACAGTAACTGCCCGCAGTGGATTCGATACATAAGCCTGTATGCCTGCATGACCAGGTGTTTCAGGTCATTTAGCCATCAGAAAATTAAAATTTTCACCGACTATAATCTGAAATCTCGACCCATTCAATCAATTGCACTTCTACCTTTTATAATGAAACATTCCTCTTCTCATTTATGGATCTATGTTGGTATTAGAGCACTAGGTAATGAAACACCTATGTTATTTTATGTACGAAAGCTCCACCATGGAATATGCAGCAATTAGCAATCACCAATCAGCCTCTCTGATTGAATTTACCTCGTGCCCTAATATATTATTTAATGAACGTTCCATCCAACCACATTGACTTTGTCCAAACTTTTGGTAATTTTGTTTAACAACTCTTCCTCGTTGCGTTGCATGAGAAAATCTCCTTCACCTTCCCAATGACCTTTACTCGAGTAATATGCACGAGAATACACTTCTTTGGAACCTTCTGAGTGTTTTAGTGCATTATAATTTCATTTGGGAATCAGTAAATTAACATTAGTAAAGCGGAATGGAACACAAAATGACAAATAAGACCGACAATCTCCGTTACATTTGACAAAATCACCTGCCGAGGTGTACAAATATTTCGATTCAAGAAAGTATTTTTCGTTGCTACGTGTCATTGTAGCGTGTTGTGGTTTGAGATCTTTTCAATGATGAGATATATCATCGAATTGTTCACATCAAAACTTTTTAATGAAGGAGACCTTGAACAAATCAAGTAATACATTTTAGGCTTTACCGGAGGCAAACAAAATTGTTGGAAGGTTTTTTGGTTCCCTTTTAATATTTCCTGTTGTGTTTTTAAATTCGATTAGAACACAGAAATTATAAAAAATATAACTTTAGGACGTAAAGTATGTGTATTTAAAAAAAAAAATTAGAACTTTGGGATTGAAAGTATGTGCATTTTAAGCATATAAAGAGTTGTTTTAAGATGTTGAATTTATTTTTATATATATTGAAATTGTTAAATAGAGAAAGGTAATATGGTTATATATAGGTTAAATGGCTAATTGATATGAATAAGCTTAGTGTTATTGAAGTTAAATTTTATTTTTTTTTCCATTTTATTATGATTAAATAAATATTTTTTAATTAAAATTTTTAATATAAATGGTTAATTCACATTTTTATATTATTTTCTGTAATTCTACTTCTTTTATTATAATAGTAATTTTATTCTAAGCTTACATCTTTCATTTTATTTTCTTTAATCTTATTTCTTTTATTACAATGGCTATGAAGGAAATGCGTATTATTGTTGAAATGATTGAAATAAATAATAATGAAATAAATGATTAAATACCCAAATTAGGATTAGAGCTTTGTCTTATTTTATATGTGTGAAGAGTGGAATAATATATTCTTTTTATCAAATCTCACTCATCCGTATAATTTTTAAATTTAAAAAACAAAATTTTGGAAAGCTTTATTATGAAATAGACAAGTCTATTGGTAATTACAATTTCATAAACTAGGTTAGTTATATAAGTTAAAGTGTTATGAATGCCAATAGATTTAAGACATTAATGCAAGCAAAAAGGAGAACAATGACAATATGATCGACACTAATTGAAATATTAGGGTTGCAAGGCACTTAGTTGGCCAATAAAAAATTTTGGTAATGAGAAAAATAACAATTGTCTCTTCATGGGGAAAACAAGTGGCTATCACAATATGATGTTATCCCCTCCACTCAATTTCAAATCCCATGGAGGGACATCTTTATCATTTTGGGATAAGACTCAAGGAGTAGGATCCCACAGCCTCTTAGAGTCTTGGCCCTTCCTAAGTCAAAAATTCAAGGTAGGATCCCACAGCCTCTTAGAGTATTGGCCCTTCCTAAGTCAAAAAATCATGGTATATCTAGCTCACTAAAATCTACTCTTGGTGTTATTGTGGCAGCTAGTTTTTTGGTTATGAGCTTAGTATTATTGTGGAAACTACTAGGTTTGATCTTGGGCCTAGCCTAGAATACTCCAAGGAGTTATTGATACACCATGGTAAAAAACCAAAATCACAAATACACATTTATAGAATGAAAATAGCCTAATAGATTTAATCCCAACCTATCATTAAACCATATACTAGGACAACCATGGATATTCACCCTCACTTTATCATAGAGATTGTTAATTTGAAATTAAGTTTTTTTACAATATCATGGTTCAATGTCATGACTTGTCAATAACTTATTTCACAGACACATGTTTATATGAAGTTTTTCTAAATCATTAATTTAATTAAAATGAAAAAAAAATGAAACAATTATGCAAATAAATATGAGGCTTTGATTTATGCATACTACTAAGAATATTTTGAAATACTATATGGAAGTTAAATCCCCATCATTCACTTAAAAATTATTGATAATTTAATTAAAATTCCAATTATTCTTTTCAAAACACACATATCTATTAACCTAATTTTTCTTTATTAAATCTTCAATATAAGTAAAAATCATTTTAATAATCACAAATTATTATTCATGAAATATAAATAACTAAATAAATATAATCACAACTTTTATCAAATAATAATCATTAAAATTATTTTCTTAATCTTAAAAATACACATGCCATTTATAATATAAAAATTTCAAATGTAACAACTAAACCCATAACAAATAAACCCATCTATAAACGTAAATATAATATTTACAAATAGTTTAAAGAAACAAAGTAAATATATAAATATTATCTCTGCAACTTCAAATTGTTAAAAATAAAACCAAAATAAATAAATAGTATCACCTCAACCTGCACCGTCCAATAGTACCGTGGAGTATAAAATCATTACAACGTCAAAAAGAAAAGGGTTGTCAAATTTACATTTACACGTTGCTACAGTGGAAAATAATAGATACATTGTATCTAAATTTGCATGATAGAATAGATGTCATGCTTAGGTAAGAGTCTGCATCATTTTTCGACTACTTTTGAATGTTCATTCTTATTATAAATCGGAAAAAGATAATCATAGTTGAGTCGAAATTTTACTTCTTTATTTCACCACTACGAGTAATCTTCGATGTAATATTAGGACTTTATTGTTCCGTAGGATGGGATCCTATAACTAAAACATTAATACTTTTATTTCAAAAATATGTGAAAGGGAACATGCTATCAAGGAAGAAGGGAATTATATCTCAAGATTATTTACTGTAAAGTGAAACAATTTAAAATTGTAAAAAGGAATTTCGATAATACAAACCAATTATGATCTTTTTAACAAGACAATTGTAATAAGAGTCTATTATCAATGGAAAAAAAACAAGTTGTTTTTTTTTAAAAAGAGAAAATGAATTTTTTATGATATTTTTTTTTCTGGTTAATTTTAAGATATGGTAAAGATTTTTTAAAATATTGAGTTTAGGTTATTTATTATGTTGAATTTGGGCTCCTAAAATCAAATATTAATCCATATCTAATGTGAAAATAAGGTAATCGTTTATTTTCATTTAAAAAACCTAATGTGAAAATAATTAGGTTTTATTATGTAGAATTTGGGCTCATGAATCCATTATTAATTCATATCTAATGTGAAAATACATCGTGGATCATCTAAGGGTTAATCATAGATTATGTACACCATATTTCATGAAGCATCCACAAACACGGTGTAATTTTTTTGAAGTAACCATGAAATGTAGCTAATATATTGAAAATTCCTTAATATTAATTTGGTTCAATGGTTTACAATATTATAGTTACAAATCTAAAGGATGAAAAACATAAATTTTTCATTGATGAGAAGAATGATGATGTTGTAGAATTCATAATTACATAGATCTTTTTGAAGATTCAATTTCATAAAAGTGGGATCAATTACACAAATTATCTCTTGAAGAAGTTGAAAAACACATTTAATAAAAACAATTAATATTAGGTTAAGAAAAACGAGAAAGAGTTAATCTCTCTTGATCCTCTCTTTTTCCAAAGAACTGAAAAGAACTTGAGCTATGTGAATGAACTTAACTTCAATTAGGTGAATGGATAAAGTATTTTCATAATACAAATGGATATATTAATGAACTAATAAAAATGAACATGAATATATTTTATTATGTGTTCTACAGGACATTTCACATCAATTAGAGGTAGAAACAACAATGGTAAGGATCATTCCTTCAATTCTTTCAAACATTTATTGATTAGATTAAAAAAATGGCTAATAAAGGAAACTGGAATTCAATTAAAAAACTTATTTTCTGAAATGAAAAATCAACAAAATCATAAAGAAAGAGCTAGGTAATTCAATTAGGTGAAAGAATGTAATTGAACTAAACAAAATGTTAAGAGGATCTATGGTGTTCAAACTTTGAATAAGGAATGTATAAAGGAGAATATGTGTTTTCATTGTATGAAATTGGGACACACACAAAGGAATGTATTGTGAGAAACAAAGGAAAATATAGATAAGAAGATGTGTTTTCATTATATGAAATTGGGACATACACAAAAAAATCACTTGCCAAAAACTTAGAACATGGAGGAGAAAGTGAATAAGCTTGAAGGAAACATGTTTAGACTTATTAACTAACCTATATAATCTAGCTTTAAAACATAATGTGTGTGTGTGTGTGTGTGTGTGTGTTTTCTATTAACAATCCTAAAATTTTCATGCTTATATTTCTAAAACTAAATGTATAATTGACTCTAGTTACACCGAGCATATAATTAAAAAAGTTTATTTCTCTTCATCATTGAGTGAAGATACAAGGAAACACATGTTTATAGCATATATTTTTTCTCTTATTTTGTTGGTTGCGACTAGATTGAATTTTATGAAAATGTGACCATTGATGTGTACCATGTACTTAGTTTCTGTCCAAATCTATTTTATATTCACCAAATAAGATAAATTTGCATGAAGGTAGAATTTTGACTACATTAGTTTGTTCTTAAGGATACAAAAAACCATTTGGTGTTTTCACTAGGGGATTTCATAAGTGTAGCCATATATTTTACAACTTTTTTTAGTTTTGGATGAAATATCCAAGGACAATCATACTCCTAGGTCATATTGGGAGCTAGAGTAGAATTTATCATGAATGAAATTGACATATAATTTTTGGTGATTATGTTTTATGGTGAAAAAAAACATGGTTAGTGGATTATATAAGGTATTTCCCACGATTGGAGTGTCACGTCTCCCAAACCAAATTTTTTTTTCTTTCTATATCATGGGATTCTGTTCTTATTTAGTAACATCCAATATACCTCATGGTTACTCCTCCCAATTTTCTTAATTCCTCTTCTATAAGTGGTTCATTTTACTCCGAATAAGATTCAACATGTATCTCTTAAGGTCTATATTCATAATAGGTCTATATTCATCACCCCTGTGATGAGTGCTACCCATATAACATAACTTAATATTCTCCGCTTTACGCGTCGGTAACAATGATAGTTTTTTATACTGAATCACCTACACTGCAGCCTGTTATCCGGGGTTTAGATTTTTTTTTTTTCAGTACTTAAAAAAAACGTACGAGTTAAAAGAATTTCCATGAGGATTTTTGGGCTTGACCTCCCCTCTTCTCAGTTCATATAGTAGACTTATATATCTATATATTTTACTTTGTATTTCTCAGGTTTTCTGTTCAGGATGATCACTAGGCCCTTAATCAAACTTCCCAGTTTGCCGGTCTGCTAACATTTTCAATATATTAAAGTTTCAGCATCGAGGTATAGATGTATGCCTCCTCGCATACATCTATCTCTACGCAGTTAACCACCATTGCTCCACTACTTTCCCAGTAGTTTCTATGGATGGTAACCAGATGCTCTGTTCATGGTATTTTACACATGCTTACAATCTTCCCTCACACAAACTTTTATTACACAATAGATTTTTCAATAGGCTTTTTCCTCCCTTATTTGTCTGTTATAACCATTCAACATGTGTGACACTATGGTACAGATTCAACTGTTCCATGGGAAAACTAGGAAACAACTCCTCTTGCTTCACTCCAATGGAGGGAGAGAATATTGAATTGGATAGTTTAGAATCCCTAGTGTTAGATCCTCGTACTTAGTTAGGATTCAACTGCTACCTCCATATGTGTACCAATACATTTAATAGAATACTGTAAATTCTAATTTTTACAATTCTTTCCATTGTAACACAGCTGAGGGTTGTTGTTCCCTACTTTCTGCTATTGGTCACAGTGAATTCTGTGCCATCAGTATTGTTATGATAGATTTAGTTGTTTGGAACTTAATGTTCATGGTTACTGGTTTGTTAACATCTTCTGTTTATACACACAGAAATTAAATACTCCTTTAAAAGATAGCCATCTATACCTATACATAGTTATTATATTGGCTGCTCAATTGATCTATCATCTCAAACCTCATTATTACAATGTACTCATCTCTACACCCAACCATTTGTCTCTACTGTCAATAGCTGTAGTTGCAATTACATAAGTTACTGAACCATTAATCCATCTAACAGTTGCATAATGCAACATAACATAACAATTCATACATTCCATAATGTACTATAACATCACAATTTCATAAATTGCATAAAGAAATATAACATCACGATTTCATAAATTGCATAAAGGAATATAACATCACAATTTCATAAAACAGGGATATGTTTAACACAGACTTACAGATATCTCCAAATTTATGCATGCACACCTCTACTATGACCAGTCCTCTCAACCTTAGAATCCTCTTTATCTCCCAGGATTCACCCCCGAGCAGAGATCTTCCCCAGAACAGACTAGCCTCAATCTGTTCTGGAGCAGCTTATTTAAGCTGTGCTTTCCCCAAGCCTGTTTCCAATTCTGCGTCCAGAATTTCAGGATGCTTTATTCCTGTTTAGCCTAGGCTTCCCATTCTGGGACTCTTTAAAGCTGCTTTAAGCTTTTCCTCAGCTTTTCCAGCTTTTTCTCACCTCTTCCCAACTACTCCTCTTCATTGGGGAAATTTAGATTTTTCCTCAAAATCTAAATTAGAAATAATTTCTTTCAAGGATTTTTGAAAGATTTAGGGAAAGTCTTTTTTCCTTTTCCATTACCTCATGGATTAGGCATATGATCTCATTTTCTCATTTGGTCATAGTGCATACATAATATTTTATTTATCTTTCATAATTAAATAATTAACCACATCCACACAATAATCATCCACTGGGGTCCACCCCCCCTTTGGATTTATGTTCAAATGTCTCATTTGAAAAGCATAGAACTTGGGGGTGTTACATATTCCCCCTCTAAAAATAAACACCGTCCTCGGTGTTGACAACTATCTACTAGTTGATTTTGAACATAATTATGAATGGTTTTCCCTCATCTGAGCTTCTCTGTGCCATGTAGCTTTTTAGCAGTAAAGTGCTCCACTGCACCTTTACTCGAGCTACTGTTCACTTTCACAATTCCATTTCTTCTCGCTTTCATCTTTGAAGCGACTCTGGAAGGAAATTCCTCTTCTGGTTCCACCTAGACCACATTTCAAATCAATCATGTGAGAAGCATCATGTACAAAAATTATAACTTTTCTTTTCCAACAAGGAGACATGAAATATATCAGGAAATTTAATAAGCAATGGTAGGGCTAATTTATAAGCCATTAGTTTCCAGCAGAGTACTCTCCTGCCTCCACTCTATTTACTGATGCCTTATGGAGTTGGTTTTCTTCCTACTTCTTTGCAAGAAGTCTGTTTGGAAGATCTTTTATTCTGGTTTCTCTGTCCACAATTCATACCAATGTAAGTAATATCAGGTACATATAATTGATAATTCACAACAGCATTCTGTATTTCAATAACTTAAGAAATTCAGTTATTAATCAAACCGTTCAGGTTCATAATAGTTTAGTGCACCTTTAGTACACTACTTATCCTTTCTTGTTTTTTAGTGAGATTCTTTCCTTACGCAACTTGGTTCAGTTCAGCTTTTCTGGATTTTCTAGGTGATTTATCTCCACCTTTTTCCTCTTTGTTCCAGCGTGCCCAATTTCCTGTTACACACTTGGCTAAACAATTTTTTTCCAACTTTTTCATTAGTACTCATAAATGAGAGAAAACAATTGTATCATATGCATGGTTACGCTTACCCTTTCTCATTTTATAGTTGTACTTCTAGTATCTTTTCATTGTTTCTTTTGTTAGTTAATCAATTTAATTAGTAACAACTAGACTCATTAATAATCTCTACAATTCCATGCTTACCTCTCACATGAAATTGTATCCACTAGTTCAAAACTTAAGTGAACAAATTTGGAGCTGATGGGTTTCCCCCACACCCAAGTCCAAAATACAGCTCATCCTCTTTTCTCTCGGTTTGTAGCTGTATGATTTCACATCATTTTCTGTCTTTGAATTTAACTTTAATAAAATTTACACCAGTCAAAATTTTATAGTGTGAATACATGTTTCCTTTTATAGTGATAAATGTAATTTCTATACTTCATCACATTCATAAGTATTAATACTTGATAATGTCAAAAATAAATTTGACACAGTTTCCCCTCTTTCAAAGACTCACCAGAATTTATGCATTTACTTTTAATTGTATGTTCATGCTTTGCTAATTCCCCTCTTCTATTTCTCTCATAGGCTTATATAATAGAATTAATTAAAATGGAATAGATTTTATAAAGTATTCCAACTTTTCTCTGAATCATACAAGAATTCCTTCTTTTCTAATGCATAAAAGCATTCTATTTTGTTTCTAACAAAAGCCACCCATAAATCTCTCATGCTTTTATTTTTAAATCTATATATATATTTTTTTTCCTTATGAGGGAAATATCACTTCTCCATAATTTTTTTCTAATTCTATTACTCATTATCTCTAAACTCATCAAATATACCAACTTGAAAATAGAATTTATTTCCATGGAAGAATATAAATAATTAAGAAATCATTCTTCCACTATTACAAGAATATTCTTCCTTAAGTAAATCATCAGGAAAATTTTAATTTATCCTTTCATTCCTTCATGCCTAACTCAATGTAATGGTCCCACAATTACTAACTCAACCATTTAAACTGTAATTAAAACTTATACTTCAATCTTCTTTTCTTTTTATAGCAGTATACATGCCTTATTTATAGAATACATCTTCCACTTACTCATATACTACTTACCTCTCAAGCCTTGGGCAATATTAATTTGATGAACATATATTTATATATATTCATATATAAGTTCAAAGCCTTTACTAATTAATGGTAACACCTCTAGTTAAATTTTTTTTTTTTTTTTTTTTTTTTCCGTATACTTGAATAATTAAGTTCAAAAGTGGCATGTATTTCCCTTCAGGCCACTTCATTAATCTAATCTATATATATTTACATATATATAATTCCAAAGTGCAACTTTACTTTATATCCACTAATATATTTCTTTTGAATATCCCATATACTCCACTATACACTTATGTATTCACATATATATAGAGTTAATATCCTTATATAGGTATGTTTAGAGATCATTATATGGATCTATTTATCACATACGCTACTTGCATAGGCAGTTCTTTGGCATTTTTACTTTAAGGAGCCTATGTATAGCATTTCTGGGTACACATAAAATATATGGACTTAAAATCCTTTGCACAACATGCCTTGTATACATAATCCTTGGTAATATTAATTCAAGGAACATAAATCTATATATATCGCATCTACTCATATATTATATATATATGACCAACTTTTTAGATAATTTGTTAGGATTTTCTCTTTTCACAACGTTGGAATACTTGCTTACCCTTACATATAGGTTTAATAGATTATATATATATACCGTTTCCCACTCATGTATATATATACAAAATCTTTCACCAACTTTCATACCCATCGATTAATAACCCCTTGGTGACATTACTTAAAGATAATTATATGGGTATTACAAATCATAAGTTTGGTTGCCCATGGTATTAAATTTTACCACTGCATATACTTTTCCCCCACATGTATATAATTCCATATTGCCAATAGACATTATTCCTTTGATATGAATACTATAAGTCATGTCCTAGATGGACATTCTTGTTTTTCAAAGGGCTTCACCTATCATATATATATAAAATTAACCCTTCTAGCTTTCATTCCACTATAGATTTTATACCTATATCATTGGGTCCATAAGTACATTGATATATATTAATATCCTCTTGTCAATGTTATGGAATCCCTAGATATATATATATATATCTCTGTACCCCCATATATATATTTATTTCTTTATATTCCCATATGTATATATATATTTTATTTCAACTATATATATAATTAACCATAGATAGGTGTGTATGTGACTTCCATATATATATATATGGTTATTTCTTTATACACCCCTATATGTTTTTTTTTTTTTTTTTCATTTTCATTATATATATCCATATATAATACACCCTAAATACATGTACACCAATTTTTCTAACCCTTTAAGGAATACACCCATATATGAACAATATACGGTACATCTACCCTAGGTATAACGCGATACCATATTACGAGTTTGTAAACGTTTTATAATATATTACGAATAATACCCATAGTGAATGAAAGTTTGTAATATATATATGAGTTCACTATATATATATATTAGTTTCCATTAGTTTCGTAATATATTTATAATATATATTTTCATTTGTAAACTCGTAATATTACAAATCGTTTCATTTAAAACCGGCGTCATAATTCAATGGGTATTATGGTTGAACATATATATATACATATATATATATATTTTTTCCCCGCGTGCACTCGACTGTAAACCATGCTATTTCTCCAACTCTTTTGACCGATCATACTTGAGATAACATCAGTATTCATGATTGCAGCTAGGTAGGGCGCGATACTTATCGGGCCGACCCATAGGATTACATACAAGGGCCCTGCGATGGGTGGACTACTCCGTTTCGCGAGTCCCAGCTTTCCTAGTCAGCAATGATGCAACCCTAAATTTTGTTTTTCAATCCGAGGCCGTGGTAGCGTTCATTTAATGCTCTGTTCGCTTCTGAATCAACATGTACGCAGGGTATACTTTACCAGAGACGCGTGCTGCGATTCATTTGGTTTAAGAATTCCGTGCGGGTTTAACGTATAGGTTTTATATTTTTATAATGCAGGGATAGCTGTGCGTACAGGCAATTGGAGTAACCAACGCCGCCCCCTTGCCGCCCTAGTTCATCCTGCGGTTACGTATAGCCTTTATATATATATATATATTTTTTGTTCGGTGAAGTACGATGCAAGTCGAACCACGCAGACTCGGTACCTGATGTGAATTTGTTTCACATTTCCGGGTACTTAGCTGTCAATAAGGTGGAGTTAGGGTTCAATCGACTCTGGAACTCTATGTACTTCTAGGGTAAGAGAATTAGGGTTTTTTTTCATGTTCCTCCCTCGCAAGCATTTCTTGGAGCGTTGGTGTATATATGTGTGCAGCCAAGGGTCCCGAAATTCCAACTCTGGTTGAGCCATTGCCATTTGCTTCCGCCCGTTCCAAGGAGGAACTGAGTTTTTCTATGGACATCTGCTACCAGAGTATCCATCAGTTTGTTAGGTGAGAGCTCTGGTGTGTCTCTTTCGATCATGCTTTATCTTCTGGCATACGATTTAATATCTTTCGAAATTGTTAGGTTAGTTATTTACAAATTTTATTATGTAGGGGTGTGGCGACGGTATCCCGGCTGTGCGCCCTATGCCTCTTGGTTCTCCCTTTTGAGCCATTGCCTCGTATGTCATTACGTAGGCAATTTCAACAATTCCCCTTTTTTCCTGGTTGCTGGGTAGTTACTACTACCAACGTGTATACTCTTCCGTTCTCTCTTGTTCTACGTCCAAATCTGTCGAATGAACTTTTTACGGTCAGGGTGCCATATTAGTTAATACACCTCGTAACAGAGGTTTACACCTTTCGATTAACTGTGATGGTTTTCTTAGATCTAAGTTGCATTTATTCCCCACGCTACTGTGGCACTGGTCATAGGACTGCATATTTTTGAACGACGGAGTGGTTCAGCTGTGGATACGAATCACAGGTGCTGATCTCTCGCTTTTAATCTTAACAACCTATACTACGGTTTTACTCTCATCTTCAGGGAAAGCGATGGATTCGTCTAATGGTAATTTCTTTCCAATTATATTATCATCGCTTTGTTTTTTTTTTCTGGGGTTTAATGTTAGTAAGTTTTGTACTCAAATGAGAATAATCGCAGGTCCGACAATTTCGATTCTACTGTCATCCCTTGCACCCAAAAGGAGACGCGGTCTTACCCACTGCCGCTTCGGTTTATAATCGTGAAAACCGCCTATGGTATTGCATATGCCTATACGTGTAGTTTCCTCTGAATAGCATGATTTCCACCTTTTATTTTAATGAGCCATTATTTGAATATCTCGCGGCATTCTAATTTGATTTACCAACATATGTTTAAATATGTATATAACAGAGATATATCCTTTTTCTTATGTTAGTTAACCCGCATCGTTGATGTATATATAACCTGGTATTTCTATCGCGCTGGTAAAATGTAACTCTTAGAAGTATATATATATATTGCTCATTGGGGTCGGAACTGTTAAGTACCGAAAGGGTAGTGTTTTTCTAAAGTAAATCATGCATGTATCGTTTGTAGTTCTATGTATACGGGGTAGGGAATATATATACCCTTATACATATATACGTATTTGATAGTTTTAGTGATGATATGACTTGAGCATATTTTTTTTTTTTTCTCTATTTCCCCTAATGTTGGTTCAAGGGTTAGAGATGATGTCAAAATACAATTTTACTTAAAATATCTAGGAGAATAGGTACTCTTCTGTAGTATGCATTTACCTTGTGATTTACTAAGAGTCAACTATATTATATATTCCATAATGCTGACTTGAAATTTTGATTTTTCTTCTAAGGTATATCTGCAGACATTTAATGAAGTTTGACTAGAGACCATTACTTATAAAGTAAGTAATTGGCTATGTTACATGTTCTGAAGAAGTAAGAATGTAATTAGATAAGCAATCTATACTCTGATAAATGGTCTACTGCTCATATAGAGTAGAATTACTCTTTTCCTAGCACTATTATAAATAGTAGAATACTCATCTATGCAATCTACAAATGTTAGAAATATTATCAAGCTCATATATGCAACCTATATTTCAAGTATCTTGCTTTCACACTTTCTGCTACAGATCATGTATAATTCAGTACTACTACACTATTTCTCTAACATACACCTAAGCATATCATGCTTATTATATTTTTTTTTTCAAGGAGCTCTATAAAAATAAATCAATCTGTAGAGGCCAAGTAACTTCAGATTTAAACCTCCCTTGGTTTAGAGTTTCTGGAGTTTCTACTCTACAGATTTCTGGTCTACAACTACACAAGTCTGGAAGGTGAATACCTCAGGATGGACTCTGTTAAATGTAGTACTAATATCATCACACCATTAAATTAATTTTCTCTATATGTAGCCAATTCCTACCATCAGAAAATAGAATAACAAGAATTTCAGAACATACCACAGTCTGCAAATGACCAACCTCCCCTATCAAGGTTTCTACTTCATCACAATCTGTTACATGTATACCTGATAGTATATCCAAGATATTGTATACTTGAAGTAATATTTTTAATTTTCATACAATTTATAACAGTTTACTAGTTCTTTGTGAGCACATATCTTGCCCAATTTTTGAACTTTGCTCCGATACCATTTGTCACGTCTCCCAAACCAATTTTTTTTTCTTTCTATATCATGGGATTCTGTTCTTATTTAGTAACATCCAATATACCTCATGGTTACTCCTCCCAATTTTCTTAATTCCTCTTCTATAAGTGGTTCATTTTACTCCGAATAAGGTCCCACATGTGTCTCTTAAGGTCTATATTCATAATAGGTCTGTATTCATCACCACTGTGATGCAGGGTGCTACCATATAACTTTGTAATATTCTCCTTTCGCGTTAGTAGCAATGATGATTTTTTATCTTGAATCACCTACCGCTGTGACACATTATCCGAGGGTTTAGATTTTCGATGCCAGAACGTGTGTTACAAGAGGCACATGAGGATTTTGACCAGCCTCCTCTTCTCGAGTTCATGTAGTAGACTTACTTAGCATATATGTTTTGCTTTGTGTATTTCTCGGGTTTCTGTTCGGGATAGTCATAGACCCCGTAATCAAACTTCCCGGTTGCCGGCACCTTAACATTTTCAATACGTTTCAAGTTCGACGTCGAGGGGTATGGTTAGCAGCACTCCTCGCATACATAAATCTCTCATGATTAACCACCACTTTGCAGCCTCTGCTCCACTACTTTCCCAGTAGTTTCTATGGACAGTAACCAGATGCTCTGTTCATGATATTTTACACATGCTTACAATCTTCCCTCACACAAACTTTTATTACACAGTAGATTTTGCAATAGGCCTTTTTCCCCCTTATTTGTCTGTTATAACCAGTCAACATGTGTGACACTATGGTACAGCTTCAACTGTTCCTTGGAAAACTAGGAAACAACTCCTTTTGCTTCACTCCAATGGAGGGAAAGAATACTGAACTGGATAGTTTAGAATCCCTAGTGTTAGATCCTAGTACTTAGTTAGGATTCAACTTCTACCTCCATATGTGTACCATTACATTTAATAGAATACTGTAAATTCTAATTTTTACAATTCTTTCCATGGTAACACAGCTGAGGGTTGTTGTTCCCTACTTTCTGTTATTAATCACAGTGACTTCTGTGCCATTAGTATTGTTATGATAGATTTAGTTGTTTGGAACTTAATATTCATGGGTACTGGTTTGTTAACATCTTCTGTTTATACACACAGAAATTAAATACTCCTTTAAAAGATAGCCATCTATACCTATACATGATTCATATATTGTTCAATTGATCTACCCTCTCAAACCTCATCATTGCAATGTACTCATCTCTACACCCAACCATTTGTCTCTACTGTCAATAGCGGTAGTTGCAATTACATAAGTTACTGAACCATTAATCCAGCTAACAGTTGCATAATGCAACCTAACATAACAATTCATACATTCCATAATGTACTATAACATCACCACTTTCTTAAAACCAGGGATATGTTTTGCTCCTGGACTTACAGATATCTCCAATTTTATGCATGCACACCTCTACTATGACCAGTCCTCCCAACCTTAGAATCCTCTTTATCTCCCAGGATTCACCCCCGAGCAGAGATCCTTCCCCCAAAAACAGACCAGCCTCAATCTGTTCTGGAGCAGCTTATTTAAGCTGTGCTTTCCCCAAGCCTGTTTCCAATTCTGCGTCCAGAATTTCAGGATGCTTTATTCCTGTTTAGCCTAGGCTTCCCATTCTGGGACTCTTTAAAGCTGCTTTAAGCTTTTCCTAAGCTTTTCCAGCTTTTTCTCACCTCTTCCCAACTACTCCTCTTCATTGGGGAAATTTAGATTTTTCCTCAAAATCTAAATTAGAAATAATTTCTTTCAAGGATTTTTGAAAGATTTGGGGAAAGTCTTTTTTTCCTTTTCCATCACCTCATGGATTAGGCATAGGATCTCATTTTCTCATCTGGTCATAGTGCATACATAATATTTTATTTATTTTTCATAATTAAATAATTAACCACATCCACACAATAATCATCCATTGGGGTCCACTCCCCTTTGGATTTATGTTCAAATGTCTCATTTGAAAAGCATAGAACTTGGGGGTGTTACATGGAGTATGTGAAAGATACATCTATGGAAAGTAGCACCAAGATACCTTTAAACAAAGGAAAGGTTGAAGAGGAAATATTGATTTGGAACTTGCCTATAGCCACATACATTCTTAGAGAAAACCATTAATAGTTAGTACGAATTGTGTAATGACCTTCATGTATCACATTCACAACTATATCTAGGTATAGTTTTTAGAGAAAAAGAGACATATGTTTGAAAAAATTAAGGGATTTAGTCCATTAGTGAAAAATCAATGTTATCAATCTATGAAACATTTCATCTCAAATAACTAGGGTGGAATATCTATAAAAGTATTTTAGAGGTATTTATCACATAATTCAATACCTTGTAAAATATACATACATTACACATCGTAATAAAATGGTGTTGCTAAAAGGAAATGTCATACTTTGGTATAAATACCATGTTATTTATATCATGCCACAAGTTTATCAACTAAGTTGTTTGTATGTGTCTTCTATTGCTATAATTATTATTTATATTTGTTACCAAAAAAGTTGTATATTATGTGATTCTAATTGAAAAATCAACTGGAATAAAAGCCCAAAATTAGACATATTAAAACATTTGTATGCATATCACGACTTCATGTATTTGATGATAGAATAAAGTCTTAGGAGAAATAGTGAGAGGGGCAGGTCAGGGGGTGGGGGGTGGGGGAAGATCAATTATTTTTATTCACTTTGAACTTTCAATTCCATATTTAAAATTATGTATCGTATTGTTCTTCATCCAACCTACTTATTTACGTGACTTTGGTGAATGAAAAACCTATATATACAGATAACTTAATTTGACATAAATTACATCATAGAGTTAACTTAATCGTTGAATTATTAATTCATTAACAATCCAGTATGAAATAAAGAAAAAATAAATCACCATTTTCTAGGGAATTGTGGGTATCTTCCCTGTAGAATAAATGGAGCATAGCTAGAGCTAGAAAGAGTTAGTCTATCCTAGTCTCGCTTCCATTCAAAATTATTTTTGTGAAGTATTGAAGCTTTTTGTGTTATTTAGGGATTGAAACTTTCAGATATGTATGCAATTGTTCTTTTATGAAATGATAATAAAAATTTCATTTGATTGATTTAAGTTCAGAGGACTAGGCTCGTGGGTTAGGGCCAAATCCATGTGCCTCAGCTTCTCTACTATTATTATCTTTTCCTTTCTGTCATTTACATTGTTTTGCCTCTGTCATTTAAGGTAGATCTGCTTCTGATAAGTTCACTTCTATTTAGTTTTTGTGTTGTTGCAGTTTTAATTGCTTATGCATAGTGAAATATAGGAAAAACTCCAAAAATATGGTCAAGTCTCCCCCCTCTCATATTTTTAAATAGAGTTCGAGTAGGGGTAGACCTTCCCACTGGCCAAAATTGCTTTCTGTTCGAGTTTGGGGAAGAATTTGTATTACCAAGTCCAAGCCTTTCCTTCACTATTTCATCCCGCATTTCTGTCTGTTTCCCATACATGAATCCGCAGGTGTGCTTCACTTCTGAGCACTACTCTTATGCTTCCATTTCCTTCCTTTACTTCTCACCTTAGCGTTTCACATACCTTCTTGCAAACACCCTTAAGCTCTTCAGCCTTACTACTCTGTTTTTCTCCCTTCACGACCACCTTACCCTTTTTACGAAAAACACGTGAAAAACCATATAGAACCACCGAAAACCCAACCTCCACCTTGCTCCTTGAGACTCCCGTCACTATATGTCGCACTTCGCAATTGCAAAATTTAACGATTACCTTAACACTTATCACCCATTCCTTGCGATTGCAATATTATGAAATCACAAATCACACTTCACACCGGTTACCTTCTACCGTTAACACTCACCGCTCATTCTTTGCGATTGAGAAATCGAAAAACACAACTCTTATGTTTTTCCATCGCCACGTCATCCCCATCGCACATCACATCCCGTGGAACTTACCACATCATAAATCACATCCTGTAGAGCTTATCACATCCCAAATCACCGCCTGCAACCTTTACCGCAACACAAATCGCATTTCACACATTTTAGTTTATTCCCGTTAATCCTTACCGCTATCCTTGTAAATTTGCGATTCGCGACCTGCCATGTCACTCTTTGCACTACGCACCATTTAGTTTATTCCCGTTAATCCTTGCCGCTATCCTTGTAAACTTGCGATATTGTGATTCGCGACCCGCCACATCACTCTTCGCACTTTGCAATGTGCACCATTTAGTTCATTTCGTTAAGTCCTTACTGCCATCCATTTAAACTTGAGAAGTTGCGATTGCGACATCACACATCCCAAATTTTGCTGTCCATCGCATTCCACAATCGCATTTCTGAGTTCTTCTCACTGCTAGCTCATTTCTCACGCTATCATAAAGTTTTCTAAGGGTTTAGCCCCCTCTTTCCGCTTCCAAACCTCATTTCATGTGTTAAACCCCCCATTAGCCCTCTTAGCCCTTTTTCTTCGCTCTAAGTTGAAAATTAATTCTTTTTAATTAAAATTAAGGCATGGATAGTTTAGTTGCATGGATAGGAGTATGGTAGATAGATCATAGGATAGGTAGAGTGAATTTAGCCATTTGGCCAAGTTAAGTGTGGTTTAGAATTAATTTCCTTTTTACTATCTGTTTTCTGAAAATTAAATTAGTTTCATTCTTGGCATTCCTTTCCAACAATTTAGTTCATTTTCTTTACTGTCATTTCCTTCCAGCAATTTAATTTCCATTTGTTCTCATAATTTAAGAAATAGCACCCTTTCGTGAAGCAGAAGAGGATGACATGAACATAATGCATCTCTTGTGTATATAACATTTTCACCTTAAAGTTTGTACGAACCCCGGGTAGATGAAGTAAAGTAGGGAAACCCCTCGGAGTTGCAACATTCTTAGTTCAATACCAGGGTTCACCAACTTTTGGTGCTATTGCCGGGGAGGTGTCTAGTAGATATTTTGATTTTTTTTTAGCATTATTTTCTACTTTCCTTTCTTTTCATGTCACTTCAGAAATATTGAAAAAGTATAAAAAAGATCTGATTTTCATGCCTCACAGGACTAGGAATTGATGCAGGTGGATATTGGTGGTCACCCGCCTATTCCACTTGGGGCCCCACCATTGTCTCTTTTAGTTTTTCAGTTTCAACACAACTTACTATTTTTAGCATTTTTTTGGGTCCTAAACTTCTGGAGCCGTTTTGAGGCCTTAAACGACTTTTTTTGTGAAAACAGAGAGCAACATGGGTCCATGGACTGATGTTGCTTGTTCAAAATTTGTAGTCCTCGGATAGATCTTTCTAACGAGGTATGGTACGCGTCAAACAGAGATCGTATGCCAAAGTTATGCCCCTAGGAAGTTGAAACACCAATTTACTCCAACGGGGCCCATTGTTTTGGCGCTTCATCTCCTAGGGTTAGGGTTTTGGCTGTTTAGGATTTCCCATTGTTTCTAAATAATAAATAGGCCCTCGAGCCTCATTGCAACTCAGTTCGGAGGCCTGTAGCTACCACATCTCTTCTCAGAGATAGCTACCAACGCCCTGGCTAGTTTTATTTCCATTCTGTTTATAAGAAAATTTCAGTTCTTTGATATTAATGAAATAAAGTGTTATTTCCACTGCATCTCTGTATTTATGGTTATGTGTTTATTCTGATGTGTTCCTGCATAAATCTGGATCAGTGGTATCAGAGCGGTCTGCTTTTTCTTGATCCTTCTTTGCATGTCCACAACGAGGTCAGGGTATAAGGAGTTAGGGCTCGATCTGGTGGAACCTTTGCAAGATTAGCCTCGCAAACCCTGACGGACACCCATGGGGGACGAGAAGAAATATGAGGGAGCAGGAGATACTATCAAAATATTGCTCGAGGAGGCCCTCGAAAAACAAAGGAATGCGATGATGGATAACTTTGCCCAGATACTTCAACGATTACCCACCGGTGGCGCATTTGCATCCAGCAGCCACTCTGGAGGTGTGAATCCTTTCAAGGTACAAGTAAATTTTGACATTTCCATATTTGAGGGTCAAATAGATGCAAATGCTATAGATATATGGTTGAATCTATTAGAAGGATATTTCTCGATTCATGACTTTTTCGATAGGGAGAAGATTATTTTTTCACTCCTCAAAGCTGTCCCCCATGTCAAGGACTGGTGGGAAACCCACTGTGAGAAAAAGGAAAAGACAGAACCCTCTTTGTTCTTGGTCATACCCACTTGGAATTCTTTTCGAGACGCCATCAAGGAATAATACTATCCCGTGGGGAGCTATGAGGGCAAGTACATACAAAGAACCATGCTGCGACAACAAAGGGATCGAGATGTGCACGAGCTGATGAATCTGTTCCATACCCTGCGCACCAAGTTGGGTATCAAAGATTTAGAGAAACATCTGGTGCTAAAGTATCACAGTTTTCTGCACAGATACATTCAGGAGGAAATGGAGTTCCTCGACATCTCCTCGCTTGGTACGACATACCGGTATGCTGCCAAGATTGAGCAGAAATTCAAACAAAAGAAGCAAGACTTTGGATCTGCAAATCAAAAGCAAGGGATAGGTACTCCCAAACCACATAACAAAGGATAGAGCCAAGGCATGGCAACTAAAGACAACCTGTTAAAGCCACAAGCAAAGAACAACACTGCAAAGCCAAAGAAGGACACGAGAAAGTGGTGTGAGTTCCATAAGAGTTCCACTCACAACACAAGTGAGTGTCGAGCCAAGCAGTCGCTGGTGGCTAAGATGTGGGCTTCTGAGTCAGATGCATGCTTCGACTCTGAATCAGAACCTGACAAGAGGAATGACAAAGGGAAACAGATTATTGATGTGGAGCCCAATGCCACTTTTGCCACTACGAAGATCCAAAAAGAGGAACCAGGAGATCTAGAGGAAGAGGAATGTTTCTTCGACTCCCAGATGTGGGTAAAGGGCTCCACAGTACAATTCATTGTCGACAATGGGAGCCAAAAGAACCTCATTTCAGCAGACGCCGTGAAGCGGTTGGGCTTGCCAACCATAACTCACCCACATCCATACACCATCGGGTGGCTTCACCAAGGACGAGATCTCTGCGTCTGTTAACAGTGCCAACTTCCTTATAGCATCAAGCCCTTCACAGATGAGGTATTATGTGACGTTGCTCCTATTGATGTTTCTGATATATTATTAGGACAACCATACTTGTGGAAGCGTCATGCGGTGTATGAGTCTCGGCCTCACGCTGTTATTGTTACTTTGGGAAATAAGTTGTACAGGATACCAGAGTTACCATCTCCTACCACTATCTTTTTGGTTACTGCAAAACAATGCAGTAAGCTGATTTCCCAAACCAGGAAATTCGTTTTCCTGATGATCCGCCCCTAGGGCAAGAAGAAGGCTGTGGCCACGACCTCCAGATAGGGCTCCTGTGCACGACAACAACAAATGGATAAGGTTGTGGAGGAGTACGAGGACATTTTCACCTCACCCACAGGGGTTCCTCTACATTGTTAGGTCAAGCACCTGAATGATCTGACCCTAGGTGCATTGCTATCCAATGGACCGATCTATTGGCGCTCTGTTCTGGAGAATGATGAAATAAAGAGGTAGATTCAGGAGCTGCTACAGAAAGGTCATATTCAACCAAGTTCATCGCCCTGTGGGAGCCCCATCATGTTGGTACAGAAGAAGGATGGGACATGGAGACTCTATATTGACTATTGGGCACTGAACAAGATCATTGTCCAGAATAGGTACTCGATCCCATGGATTGATGACCTTCTGGACCAACTCAAAGGTGCAAAATATTTCAGCAATATTGAATTGAAGTCGGGGTATCACTAGGTACCGATTGAACCCTCTGATGTGTGGAAGACTACCTTCAAAGCCAAGGAAGGCCTTTTTGAATGGCTGGTCATGCCTTTCAGGTTGAAGAATGCTCCCGCAACCTCCATGAGGATGATGGACGACATTTTGCAGCCATTCACCAACTCATTTGTAGCGGCCATTCACCAACTCATTTGTAGTGGTGTACTTGGATGACATTCTGATCTTCAGCCAGACTTGGGAAGAGCACCTTCACCACATCTGACAAGTCCTCCAAACACTGTGGCAACACAAGTTGTGTGCCAATTTGGAGAAGTGCACTTTTGGCATGACCCAGGTTCAATATCTGGGATACATTATTGATGATGCAGGCATGTGGATCCACTTCAAGATCCAAGTCATTCGAGATTGGCTGAAGCCAAAACTACTATAAAAGAGCCGCAAACTTTCTGGGTCTTGCTAATTTCTACTGGAGGTTCATGTTGGGATTCTCTCATATCACTTGGCCCTTGAGTCAAGTCACCAAGGGAGGAGCGAGAGAAAAATTCTTTTGGTCGGAACCTCAACAGAAGGCGTTCATAGATTTTAAAAAAAAGCCTCTATTCTGCCCTAGTGCTCACTTTACTAGACTTGCAACAACCATTTGAGATCGAGACATATGCCTCTAACTATGCTATTGGGGCAGTTCTTACTCAACAAGGACATCCAATGGCATATCACAGTGAGACTTTGTCTGACACAGTTCACAAGTATCCCACTTATGACAAAGAAATGTATTCCATTGTGCAAGCTTGTTGACAATGGAAGCATTGCATTTTGGGGAAGGAAACAATCATCCACACAGACCACCGGCCCCTACAGTTCATACAGACACAAGGGAAGTTGTAGAATGATCACCATCAGAAGTGGTCCACATATCTGCAACAGTTTCATTTGAACATCAAGTACAAGAAGGGTAGCACCAATCATGTTGTAGACTGCCTTAGCCAACCACTGATCATGGAGCTCACCACCGTGCTTAACTCTTATGGGCACAAGACTTCTGATTGGCTGCTTCTCTATGAGAGTGACCCAGAATTCAACCACACTTACAACGCACTCTTGGGGGGTACGCAAGTTCCAAATTTTCACCTCCAAGATGCACTTTTATGTCACTTGAGACACCTTTGTGTTCCTTCAAGTGAGCATGCCAAGATGATATGGGAAGCACACTACAGTCGAGTCGTTGGGCATTTCAGGGTCGAGAAAACAGTAGCAATCCTGTAGAAGTATTTCTATTGGCTGAACCTTCGAAAGGATGTCGAGAAGCACATCAGATCCTGCACTGCTTGTGCCATTTCCAAACAGACCATCAAGAAGTAAGGCCTATATAATCCGCTACCTACACCTAATCGACCTTGGGAATCCATCTCCATGGATTACATGTCGGGCTTGCCTTCTACTAAGCAGGGAAATGACTGTGTTTTTGTGGTCGTTGACAGATTCTCGAAGATGGCCATTATGGCGGCCTGCAAGAAGAATATCACAACAGAAACCACTGCTAAACTCTTCTTTGAATGAGTGTGGGTGCACTTTAGGATTCCACAGTCTATCATATCAGATCGGGATAGCAGGTTTCACAGCAAATTTTGGTCCAGCCTCTGGTCAATGTTGGATACCAAGCTCACCAAGTCCACAACTTTCCATCCCCAAAAAAATGGCCAGACATAGGTCGTCAACAAAATGATTGTACACATTCTGCACATGTACAATTCAAAGCATCCATGCACATGGTACGAGAGCCTCCCCTATGTACAACATAGTTATAATTGGGCTCTCCACTGTTCAATCGGCCATAGCCCCTTTCAGGTGGGCTTGGGATTCCAGCCACTATGTCCCATTGACGTAGCCATGCCATTTGCAGCTGCTCAGGCCAATTCAGCTCATGTCCAGTCTGAAGTTGACAAAGCAAGTAGCTTCATCAAGCGCATTCAACACATCCACCAATAGGTTCATGAGATATTGGATAGAGCCAATGCCAAGTACAAGCAATGCCATGATCAACACCGGGTGCCACACAACTTCCAGGTGGGAGACAAAGTATGGCTACATTTGCAGAAGGAGCGCCTCACTGGACCCCACTGCAAGCTTCACCCGCTCTGATACGGGCCGTACACCATCACCAAGGCTATAGAGAATAATGCCTTCGAGCTCAGTATTCCACCATTCCTTTTTCTGCACCCAGTCTTCAATGTGGATAGCCTTCTTCCTTACTTCCCACCTCTACTGGACACCTCGGACATTGCATAAAAACTCACACCAACAGAGTTAAACCCAGACTGCATGGAACATGCCACCACATATTATATCATGGAAATGTAAATCAAGAACACTCGCCAATAGAAGATCCAACTGTATCGTGTTGTCAAAGCTGGCCAACTCCTGCACCAAGGAAAGTGGTTCACCAGGGACCAAGTTCAGCAGAAATTTCCTCATCTCATGGAGGAACTTAACGCAATGGGGACCACTGCTTCCTAAGGATGGAGGAATGAGCCAGGTGGATATTGGTGGTCACCCACCTATTCCACTTGGGGCCCCACCATTGCCTCTTTCATTTTTTCAGTTTCAGCACAACTTACTATTTTTAGCAGTTTTTCGGGTCCTGAACTTCCGAAGCCGTTTTGAGGCCCTAAACGACATTTTTTGGGAAAACGGAGAGCAACATGGGTCGATGGACTGATGTTTCTGATTCAAAATTTTTAGTCTTTGGATAGATCTTTCTAACGAGGTATGGTACGCATCAAACAAAGATCATAGGCCAAAGTTACGCGCCTGGGAAGTTGAAACACCAATTTACCCAAACGGGGCCCATAGTTTTGGCGCTTCATCTCCTAGGGTTAGGGTTTTGGCTGTTTAGGATTTCCCATTGTTTATAAATAATAAATAGGCCCTCGAGCCTCATTGTAACTTAGTTCAGAGGCCTGTAGCTGCCACATCTCTTCTTAGAGATAGCTACCAGCGCCATAGCTAGTTTTATTTCCATTCTGATTGTAAGAAAATTTCAGTTCTTTGATATTAATGAAATAAAGTGTTATTTCTACTACATCTATGTATTTATGGTTATGTTTTTATTCTGTTGCGTTCCTATATAAATCCGGACTAGGAATACTCAAAGACAAACCTTACCTAAAACCCCCACATCACTCTTCTTCAGTGGCAGTGAGATTGAACCCCCTATAGGAGATCCTCTCGAATATTTTGAGGATCCTATTAGGGAAAAAGAAGAAGACCTTGTTTTAATTGAGGGACCTACTTCACCTATCTTAACCATGGATGGGACCCAAAGATTCTTTCCCATAAGAGAGGCACAGGGGGACACTAATATGAAAAACATTAGTCCCTCATCTCTTCCACACTTCCATGGAATTACCTCTGTGGACCCTAACACATTCATGTTTGAATTTTTTGTTGTCTGTAGGGCTTTTGAATACACCTCTGATGATCAGAAGTTGAAGCTATTCCCATCCACTATTAAGGATGAAACCTTGCACTGGTTCATGGGTTTTCCTAGGGATAGCATCACTACCTGGACACAGATGGAAGAGACCTTCAGCAACAAGTACAAAGACTAATGTATGTTCAAGGAAAATAAGGATGAGATATTTAGGATGACTCTAGGGCCTGATGAATCCCTAGAGGATTATGAAGAGAGGTTTCAACTGAACTATAAGAGAGCCAACTATACTCTTGATCCTGACTCACTCAAACTTGTACTTCTTCGAGGGATTAGTAAAGAGATGATATAAAACTTGAATATGTTATCAGGAGGAGATATCTACCAACAACCCTATGAAACAATGAAAATTGTCTTCCAAAACCTTTCTAGGGCATTTAGGAAGAAGGGTAGAGCTAGCCAAAGTACATCGAATATCCCTTCCTCTTCCACCTTCATAAAACATGAGATTGGAAACATGCTAGAGGACTTCAAGAGTGACATGTTGCATACCTTTGGCTTGAAAATGGACACAATGCATGTCAAAAGGAAGTAAGAGGAAGCAGAGAGAGCCCTGACCATATTTTGTACTAGATGTACCAGGAAACACCCAAGAAATGAATGCCCACTGAATGTCATAGAGGTTTGCTTAGTTTTTGAAGAGAATCATGCCACAGACAAGTGTCCCTCCTTACCTACACTTAAAGTTGTATATCAAGGTGGGGAAAAAATTCTAGAGGAACTCTGTTTCATCAACCAAAGAAAGCCTCAGGGCCCTTAGCCATAAAAACAATGTATGGAGGGTGTACCTCACTCTTACTATTACAACAATAAGAGTGCACCCATGCAACCTTGGTACACCCCCACTCCATTCTGGTTTACACCTCCTACTTGGCCTTCCAGCCTTTCATATCATCCTCATATAGTAAACCAACCATTTCAGCAGTATGTTCCATAACAACCTCAGTGGAAAAATCCATCCCAAGGGTGGAGGCCTCAATAAAATCAACTACCTACTCTAATGCTTCCACCCCAACCTCAACATCAACTTACTCATGCTGCTCCATGTAGTCTACCTATACCTACACACCCCAACCCGAACTCGAATAACAAATAGGCACAACAAGCTCCCAGTGGAGAAACATCCCATCCAGCTTATGTTGTGGAGATATAGGAGGTTAATACCAGGTCTAGAAGAGTACTCCCAGAAAACCATCCCCCATATCCACCTGTAGAGGTTGAGGAGGAAAAGGAAGAAGATAACACTCAGATCCAACAACCTCCTTTTCCTAATCGCTTAATACACCCTAGTCAACACATTCTAGAGGAGACTGAACTCCTGGGAGAATTGGAAAATTTTTTTGTAATGATATCGCTTCTCCAGGCCATTAAGGATGTCCCTATCTATAATAGGCTCATCAAAGAAAATTTCTTCAAGAAACCTGGAAGGAGGAAGAGAGATACCCCCACCATCAATGTGGTAGGACAACTATCTAACCTGATGCTATGGAAGGTGATATTTCCAAAATACCTGGACCCTGGTAGTCTAGTTGTTGATGTACATATAGATGGTGTCATAGTCCCCAACACTCTGATTGATTTAGGGGCTACCATCAATATCATTACCAAGGAAACTATGTTGAAACTTAATCTCCAAGGGACTTTGAGGAAAACCACAACAGTTCTGTAACTTGCAGATCAATCCACAGTAACTCCGGAAGGAATTGTTAATGATGTTATGGTTACCATTGAATCTTGGGAGTATCCTACAGATTTCATGGTCCTGCAACCAAAAATTAATTTTAATGATTATCCTCTCATCTTAGGGAGACTTTGGTTAGCCACTGCAGACACTTATATTAGTTGTCGGGCCTGAAACATGACTATCAAAAATGGTCCTTTGTCTAAACAACTAGTGTTATATCCTCCAGCCTGGCCTTCCATTGATCATGATCTCCCTATATGGTTGGAGGATGAAGAAGATGAGTTATGTAAAACTATCCCTCTGTGTACAATAGATGCTATCCCTAGAGGGGGGCAGCTCGATGAAGATGAACTCATCGACCATGCCATTCAAAACCATTCCTTCACTAACGCTCCTCTTGAAACCCTAGTCAAAGAGTCTGAAAGGAAACCTTGGATGGAAGTGAAATCAGTTGGGATAACCTCTAAAACCACTAAGGCTATCGAGTTTGGCCCATCCAGATCTCTGAAAACCAACCCAAACCTCTCCAATGAAGAAGAGAAGCAGCTATGTTTACTTTTGAAAGAAAATCTTGAAGCATTTGCTTGGGACACAAACAAAATTTATATCTATCAAATAGATTTGTTTAGCTAGCCAAAGCATCATGATCATGGGGCATGTCTGAATTGTAGAAAAATTGTGTTTATTGTATTATACCATTGCTTGCAGGGTTCCCACAGGACATGGTCGCTCTTCAACCCGGTGTAAGATATCTCCAACTCTGTGCTACACGCATCTCTCTCTCTCTCTCTCTCTCTACATAGTGCACTGAAAATAAACTATAATGTATTTTGGCTATACATTTCTTCCTAGACCTCACACATTAGGGGGCAACTGTTATCACTAGTAAATCATACAAGCAAAGATGACATTATTAAATGTCAGGCAAAAGGATTTACAGGGCTAAGACACATTAGAGAATATGAAGTATTTAAAAATCTCTAAAGGTCTAGAAGGAAAATCAAATTGCGCACAGAAGGAACCAGAAAAATGTGCCTTTGCACGCACTCTTCTTCAATAAGCGTGCCTTTTCGCGGGTTTTCCTCAAAAAGATGTGTAGACTTGAGAGTGGCGGAAGTCACTTTCTGGGACCACAAGGCGCACTCTAGGACATTGATCCCACACTTGAGGCCACCTAAGGATAGCCACTGAAGCCTCCTTAGGACCTCAAGGGAGCAGTGAATGGAATAATGTGGCACACAATGGAATCACCCTCCTCTCTTGGGTCACCATCCACCAATGTACCAAGAGAGGGAAGGAGATTTTGAATTATCCTATAAAATTCCACCAAGAGATGAACAATAGGAGAACATATTATTATGCTGGCCGGAAATGCCCCAAGCAATCCAACAATGTGTCATCTGGAGCAGAGATAGAGGGGACTCAGTTGTTGACCATCCAAAAACTTCAGTTCTTCAGAGTAGAGAGAGGGAGAGTTTGCACCAAGGTAGCTTAGAAGTAAAGGCATCCTTGCATCGGGTCTTAGAACTCCCTATTTCTAAGGGCCCCTTAGAAGGTGGGTAAACGTTTCATCCTTTATTCTTACCATCACTCAATAAGAGGGGATGTAAGTGCCACCATTAGTATTAATTAAGTTGTTTGACACTATTTAGAGCTTTTTTATTATGTGTTTTAGTTTATTTTTTATTTTTGAATAGGCATGCTATTTCACTATTTATTATGTTTATGTCTTAGCATGTTCCCTAACTTGCTTAACTCCCTTTATTTTCTATCTGTGACCAAAAACCTAAGAGGAGAAAACCACTCCTCTTAAGCAAGTGTGATTTGGTACATTCGTGCGCCAAACACACATACATAGGCTCTATTATGAGAAAGTGATAATTTTTCAGAATTGATTAGTTAATTGTTTAGGTACTAAAAGTCGGTCATAATTATTGATTATTGTTCTATTGGTAAACCTGTGCTAGTGTTCGTATGAATTGTTTGGTTGACAAAAAATTGGAGAGAGAATAACCATGACCATAAATATGTTGTTTGTTATTAATTATTCACCCTGATAAAATCAAAGGATTGAATGATTGATGCATATTATTTGTAAATGAGCTTCCACCCTAACATGGTTTTTTTGTCATGGAAGGAAACCCCCATGGAAGAACCATCAATGTAAGCCCATGGTCATGATTATGTGTTTGTTTATTATTTTGAAATGTCTAACAATAGGTGTGGTTGAAAACACATCAAAAGAACCATAACATAGAGAAGTTATAACAATGAGGTCTAGAATGTTTGAGTACATCTTCGATCAATCATAGCATGGAAGTGATCGGGTCAAAGCCAATGAATAAGAGAGACTAGTTAACCAAGGGGGAGGGGATAAATCCCTGGATTGGATAGAAACCCTAAGCATCCCGAGGGTTGAGGTGATCAACTTTAAGGCTGAGAATGAGAAGCTACTAAGATCCTAAGAAAGGTAAGCATATATCAATGCATCCATTCTACAAGATCTTACGAATTCGCAGAGACAAAGGAATTATGAGTTTTGGGACAATCATAAAGACATAATAAGTATCCATGAGTCATAATAAAACACAAACTGAGTAGATGGTGGCAGGTCTAGAAAGAGGCATGGGTAGGGAAGCGAGGACACTCTCTCGGGAGGTGAGACTTTGAGAACTCCAAGAGGAGGGACTAGCACATATGTACATTATTCAAGGAAACAATCTAGTTATGATGCCTGGAGGCACCACCATTATCACCGTTAACATCATTATATTCTAGGAGGAAACGAAAAGGAACACATGCCAGAGGAGATTAAGAAAGTCAAGAATCCCACATTTGATTGGGATATGAAGAAAGTAGAGGACCTACAAGCTAGGTTGCTGAAAATGAAGAATTTTTTAGAATACATGACTATTATAATAATATGAAATCTAGAGTCCCCACCTACAGCCTGAAGGGGAAACAAAATAAATGGTGGGACGATTTGAGGAATTTTGGAGGTATTGTTGAGAAATAATTTACCAAGGATGAGTTAGAAAAACTCTTTAGAGAGTAATACTTGTATGAATGTTATTATGATAGTAAGGCAAGAGAGTTCTATGAAATAAGAATGGGTCAGTTAACCAGTGCTGAGTATGTCATAATTTTTTTAGAACTATTGAGGTGATCCAGGTGGATATCAGTGGTCACCCACCTATTCCATTTGGACACGTACCATCAATTCTTGTAGCTTTTCACTTTCAACACAACTTATGATTTTTAGCAAGTTTTCGGGTCCTGCACCCCCAGAGCCATTTTGGGACCCTAATGATCCAGGTGGATATTGGTGGCTGCCCACCTATTCCATTTGAAACACCACCATTATTTCTTTTAGATTTTTAGTTTTAGCACAACTTACTATTTTTAGCAGTTTTTGGGCCCTCAACTTCTAGAGCTGTTTTGAGGCCCTAAACGATGTTTTTTGGGAATCGTGATTCCAGAAAATATGATTCCTTTCTTAAATAAATATAATTAATATTCTTGTTCAACAGTTGTAGTACTTGGATAGATATTTCTAACGATGTATCATGTGTGTCAAACAGAGATAGTATGCTAAAGTTACGACCCTGGGAAGTTGAAACACCAATTTACACAAATGGGGCCCATAGTTTTGCGCTTCATCTCCTAGGGTTAGGTTTTTGGAAGTTTAGAGTTTTCCATTGTTTCTCAATAATAAATAGGCCCTCGATCCTCATTGTAACATAGTTCAGAGGCATGTAGCCGCCACATCTCTTCTCAAACATAAGCTACCAATGCCCTAGATATTTGATTTCCATTATGTTTGTAAGCATACTTATTTTATTTGATATTAATGAAATGATGGATTATTTCCATTGTTTCCCTGTGTTTGTGTATATTTATGTATTTTATTGTGTTCCTACATAAATATAGATCATGAGGTCTGTGATGTATCTCAAGGATGAAAAATCCAAAATTGATGGATTTGTAAGTCTATTTATTATAGATTTCAAGGGTAAAATCTAGGTTATTGAAACCAAAAACCTGTAATATGTTATTAAGAATCTAGCACATTGCTATGAGAAGGCAAAACAAATGCCTCATATTAAAATTAATTGGTAGGCCAAAAGAAGCACTAGACATAAGAAGAATTGTCCCAAGAAAATCTTAGAAATGAAAGAAGGTAAGTACCCAACTCATACAAGACAATTTTAGCAGAAATACAATGTTCCTGACAATAAAAATGTGCAGCAATCGACTTTAGCACAAGCTAAGTTGAAAGGCCAAGATCTTCTCAAGTGGTGGAATTGCGATGGGAACCACAAGAGGAGATATTTTCCACATCCGCAGGATGTTGGGACAAAGATTTACAGTGGTGAGGAGGTGAGCACAGTGGGTGAAGTAGCTCAAAGTATGGAAAAAATTTACGCAGCATTAGGAAACCTCCACGTAGATCACCAGGAACCTATCGTTGGGATGGAAGGCAAGCTGCAAGAGAAATCCATTTATATTTTAATTGATCCAAGTTATAATTATAACTATGTTAGCCCAAATCTTGTTGAGAAATGCTTATTGGGAAGGAGTTTCATGAAGAACCTTGGTTGGTTCAGTTTGCAACTGGGAAAAAAATAAAAATAAGTCATTGGGTAAAGTAATATGCATTTGAGTTCAGTGGCATGCACATAAAATCCCACTTGAAGTTGTTTCCATTGGATACACCTGCACAAGAATTTAGGAAGGGCTTCCCAACATCTTATTAGTAGAGAAGAGGCTTTACAATTCGAAGGATATTTTTATCTCCATCATTGAAACATGTCTTTGCACGATTCAATAATGGATATTATAGTAAACATAGGAGAGAAATATATTCTCTATACCTCTAAGAGAAGGGGAAGAACCAAAAGATATGAGGGATGTTTTCTTTAGATTCGAGGCATAAAATTCATTTGGATGACCCGCTAATGTTCCTTTTTCTGATACTTTCTTTTGTAAGGAATTTTTTGTGAACAAGAGAACAACATAACATGTTAACCTTGAAATTCCAGATTTTCTCCAAACTTTTGACAACACTCTATGATGAGGAGTATGTGGAAGCCATTTAATCAAATGGTATTATACCATACTTGATAAGTACTTGATTTGAAAGCTTAGATTTCATGAAAACTAATCTTGCTAATAGACAATGTAGGAGCTAGGCCTTTTAAAAGGAGAATCAAGTTATCATATTGACTTGGCTGAAGATGAGGGGGAATCATTGGTTCAATCCTATAAGGAGATAAGTAAAAAATAATTAAAAAAGTAGTTTTTATTCTTTTCCCTCCAAAATATTTACATGTACCTTTGTTTAAATTTAAATTCATTTGATTTTTTAAAATATTATGACATGGAAATTACATGAAAAATTCTTGGGCACTTTTAGATTGAAATTTCTCTAATCCATGTCCAAATATTTTCTTTGCTCGCCACCAGAATAGGAAGGTACCCAGAATCTAACTACCTTTCCTTTTCTCGCCCTGGATCCTAGAGGATCCTTCTTTATGTCATGTATTCGTATACAAGTGGAAATTCTCATTTATCCCTTCTTGTGCTAAGACTCTAGTCCATTTATTGTGCCCCTGGTATATTTTTCTCTCAAGTTAGTCAGTAATGGATTTTTTCTCATCGAGAAGTGGGATGGATTTAGCTTTTTTGTCCCATGGAATTCATATCCCATCTAGTCTTGGTGCTATTAAGGATCTTGATATGGTTTCAAAATAATTGCTCCAACTCAACTCGTAGCAGGGTCTCAGCTCTATGTACAAAACTAGTTACTTGGCCTCTCAGCCTATCCAAGTGCTGCTAATTCATGTTTGATTAGATTTTTGGGGAATATTGGTCAGTGCTTCATGTATCTAGGAGGAAAGGTTATGTTTATAAATGTCATAATTCTCGGTTATTCAAGGCAACATAAATGCCAATTTTTTTTCCACAAGTTGTTGGAGGTGGTCGAAGTGCTTATGGTTTCCACCCAGTAATTTGAGGATATGGTTGAAATGAAAAGGTAACCCCTTAAACTATTCCTAAAGGCTAAGTTACCTGGGCTTCAATATGATATGGAGCAAGCATTTAATAGTCTTTGTGAGGAGGTTAATTCCCCAAATGTTCATGTTTTTTCATTGGAAGTCTCTAAGGCTTGTAACCTTAATTGAACATGGGGGGAGTTACTTCTTATGGTGCTTCCAAGGGGAAGAGACCTCGTCATGCATGGGGGAATGAAACTATGGGACATGGTAGTTGTTTATTATTGAGATTTTAGTTGATTGTTTGTGATACTATCAACCTGTGTTTATCCATGTTAGAATATAAATTTATTTTGATACTCGAACCTTTTTTTCGATTATATAGTCCTTATTTATTCAGTATAGAAAGGATTTCCAACCTCATATCTTGTAATTTTATTGTTTGGGCTGTCAATTTCATCTTTTGTCAAAATTTTGAAATAGTGTGTAAAGTTTATGGCCCATAACACAACATTATTAATATAAAAATCCTTTTTTGTTCTTTTAAGATAATAATAGTAATTTACTATAAAAAAATTCCTTATTTCATGAGTTTATCATATATGTTATGTAATATATTAAATTTTCTTGTCTTTCTCTATCATATGAAAATAGTTTTTTTTTTAAAAATATTTTATAATAAAATTATTTGGAGTCATTTTTAAAAATTCTTTGTAGTCTCATTTGCTAAAAAATTTAATCCACTTGATATTATAAATTTTTAATAATTATTTCATTAAATATTTTGTATTTTAACCTAAAATATAATTTGAATTATAAAAATCTATTGTTATTGAATAGAAGTACATCAAATACAATCTAGACAAATTATTATTTGTTCAATTAATACAAGAAACATATAGTAACTTCAACCCAACAAGACATTTCTTTCTTCCAAATACAAGTGATCAATAAAATAAAGTTATGGGAGGTGGATATTTTCCGTTATACTTCAAAAAAATTCAAAACCTCATGCACCATATAATCCAATTTTTATAAAAGAGGATCATATATCCATAGAGTTTTTCCATATATTCTTTCTAGTGTGTTTTCGAACAAGGAATCTGATTTCTGCAAATGACATTAGCATATGGTACAAAAGAGTTACTATTAAATAAGTTTGAAATACAATAATTATTCTAAGTTATGCTTCCATGTGTGTCATGCAATTTATAGGTTTTGATTGTGAGTCCCAAGTTATTATTATAAAAGTAGTTATTTTCCTATGTGTGTGAGTTGTATCTAATTAATTGTGAGTCATAGATCCACCTTCTTTGGATCTTATCCTCTAGAAGTTGGTGATCTAAAATTATGTATGTAATTTCTTATGTGCTCAATAATAATATAGTGTGATTTGTGTGTAACTTTGTCCGCTCTCAGTTTTTCTATCATGGTATCAGAGTAGGTTCATCCATGACTCTGTCACAAGAGGATTTGAGATCATGCAATTTTAGGTTTCATACTCCTATGTACATATGCTATCTTAGGAGAGTGATAAATATTACTTTTTGCATGTTGGAGTGTTATTAAAACCCATTGTTCTGGTTTTGTTGTGTTAGTGGAAAAATCCAATGAACATAGAGGAATTTCTTTTACCTACATGAAGTGAAGATAACTCATGCTTATCTTTGTGCGATATTAAGGTTTTAACATGAAGGAGACACCACTATCATGCAAAAATTTCAATGTAGAGCCTCAATCCATGTCAACATGCCTAGATCTAATATTTGTTACAGAAGGACAAAATTGTTTGAAGAATTTTGTAAAGAGTTTCAAACTTGGCTTGATAAAAGAATGAAATAACGATCTCCTTACATTTCGTGCACTATTTGTGGTGTTTTTTAGGTGGATATAATTTTTTGTTTCTACGAGGATGATAGTCTGCATGAGAAATTTTTTTTTTGTGTTATTACGGGCTCAAGTCCAACTGATATCCCATATTTCCAATGTGTCCATGAAGCAGGTTGGTTTGTCACAAATTAAATATATGAACTGAAAATAAGAGAAATACAATAATTTTTTTTTATATCTGTGTCCTAGAAATATCTGCATTCATATAGTCTTCCCAGCAAAATCCCTTTGACTTCGCCCTCTCTGCAGAATATCAAAATAATAACAATAAGGAAAGGGAGCAACTGCCATCACCATCATGATCATCTTCAGTTTCAAAAACAGACTGGGCTTGTGACCGTGGGAAGATATTCAAAGTGCAAGACTTAGGATAGTGGGAGTCTTTGTTTGATGATAATTGCAGCCTTAATTTGGAGAAAATATGGTCAATTAAGGAGGATTTGGTAAGGGATTTCATTCCAAATTGGAAAGTGGAAGTCCACTGCTCAAATCCTAACGACTTGCATGATTATTTGTTTTCTTGCTATGTCCAAAAAGCAACAAGCCTCAACACAATTGTCAAAATTTTAATCGAGTTACTTGCTATTGTTGATGGATAGAGGATATATTTGTATCTAAATAATCCAGAGTGAGTCTATCTCATTATTTTTCATATTTTATAATGAATTTGTATTATTTAATTATATATATATATATATATATATATATATATATATATATATATATATATATATATATATATATATATATATATATATATATATATATATATATTATGATGCAAAACCAGAAAGAAAAATCTAGTTATTAAAGATATTATTGTGACCTCTCATACTCCGGGAGCATTAACTATAGGATTTTCTTAAGAAAGTCAAGCTAATTTGACTTGTCCTGCTCTGAGAGCATCAATACAATTTATTTTTTATGCAAGTTCAAGTTGCATAATTTATTGTTGAATACATTCAGTATCTAGATTGATATCCTATATAAATGGTGAATATATTGGAAGGTCATATATTCAACATATGGTTCCAATCTATAAAATGATCTGGTATCGATATTTTCCTTCAGGAGGTCGAGAATCGTCATTTTTCAAGTACATCAATGATGGTCAGAGGCAGTTTTATTTTAAATGGAGGTCAATTGATAACTCAAATTGTCGCAGTGAAGAGAGAATGTTGTCTACGAGATTCTAGAGTGGATGTAAATGTTTATGAAGAATAGCCATACATAGATCAATATTGTTGTTATAACATGTGTTTTAAATATTTGTTACATATAAGAATTAAGGGAGGGCACCAGAAGTAAGACTTCCATGTGTGTCATGTGATTTATAGGTTGCGATTTTAAGTCTTGAGGTATTATTCTAGAAGTAGTTATTTTCCTATATGTGTGAGCTATATCCAAGTCATTGTGAGTCATAGATCCACCTTCTTTGGATCTTATCATCTTTAAGTTGGTGATATACAACTATATATGTAATTTTGTTTGTGCTCAATAACAATACAGTGTGATTTGTGTGTATCTCTACCCACTCTCGATTTTTCTGTCAAAAATCCAACTGAATGTTATGAGTTGGGGAAAAAATATGTCATTTCCATTAATAACTATTTTCCCAAGTATTAACAAGGTTCCATCATTGGCATGGAATTTACATCTTGATTATTAGACTAGAGAAATCTTTAATTCAATTGATCACATGATTTAGTTTATTATCCTGTGGAAAATACTTAGATACAATATATAAATTTATGAACTGATAGACTCTGAATATATGCCTACTCTTCCGTAAGGAAAATATTTATAGCAAAAAAATATGTTTTTTCTAAAATATTAGAAAATAACCCCAAACCCAAACATATTCCAATTTTCAAAACATCACTCAGTTGAAATTTACTAAATTATAATCAATAAAATAATATTTGTTATTATTAAATGTGTATTTACCTTTTAAAAGTTTAATACTAATTTTATTTAATAATTTTTTCTCAAATATATTAATAATATATGGTTTAAAGTCATTCAAAAATTAGTGATTATATTAAAAAGTGAAATTAAGAAAATAATAATAAGGAATCAAATATTTTAATGTTCTTAATAAATATATTTCCAAGTGAGAGATAAAATGATTTATATTAGTTTTCCACATAAAATAGAAAAAAATAATTAAAAAAATCTATTAACTTTATAAATATTATTATTTTTCAATAATAAAAATAAACGTTTATTCTCCCATCCGAATATGTGTATGTATTTCTACTTGTAATAAAAATTTAATCTAAGAATTTAATATGTGGGATTATATTTTAATAGTAAATGAAATATTTTATAAAAAAATAATATGTGGAATTGTATTTTAATAGTAAATGAAATATTTCAATAATCTAAAAATTTAATATATGGGATTATATTTTAATAGTAAATGAAATATTTCAATATTAATTATAATATGTATTAATATAAAATAAATTAATTTGTTTAATTTGTTTATAATGATTAATATTTTTTAATAATAAGTTGTTTATTTTTTATATGAAATTAGTTTATATCTGTATATAATTAAGAAATATTGGTAGTCTAAGTGATAATTTAATTAGTTGAGTTTTTGTTGTTAAGTACTTTGTTTATTGGAAAGTTATTTGGTTAAATCTCTTGTGTCTAGGTCACTCAGTAAAAACATTATTTTTAATTTTGTATTTGTTTTTTTCAAATAAAATTTTCTAGTAAATCACATCAAAGATCAAAGAGTCGAGACAATTACACTTGGTAGTGGCTTCATCATCACTCTCCTAATAATGAAGTATACTTGGGAGTGGAGTGTAGTTCATCATCACTCTCTTGATGATGAACTACACTTGATAGTGACTTCTACTATTTGATCTTTGATGTTATTTTGCTCAATAATTTATTTGAAATTGAATTTAGATCACAGAAGTTTACACTTCTAATTTATATTTGTTATTAATTAAAAAATTAAAAAATTATATTTTTATTTTTTAAATAAATGTAATAAATTAAAAATTAAAAAATATTTTTAATAGTTTAAAATTAAATAAAAAAAAGGCAAAAATGGTTTATGTGAATATTTTAATTGAAGATAACCTGTTATAAAGTATTGTGTAAATCAACAAAGCGTGGATACATGTAATTGTAGCACATGTTCACGCACAGATGAAAGTCCCACATGACGAGAGCTTATAGTCAATTGAACGACAGAAGATGGGACCCCATGGCATATTATTGGGAGAGTTAGTTGATCCGTTATGTGGAGGCCTTAACCAGTTAACAATGACCCATATCTTTAACCTTTTGGGTGGTGGACAATGATGCGTTAAATAGTGGCCAACGCTTCACTTTTATCAGGGGGGACAATGATGGGCTAACTAGTGAAGAATGGTTCATGATTCTAACCTTTTGGGCGGTGTACAATGACTAGTTTATGATTACACGTTGGGAAGAATTTATATATTAAATTTGTAAAACTTATTTCTTGGGTTATTGGTTATTAAATGCTGTTGGGTATATACTATTCGTGGTTAGATTTAAATTATTTTAAATTTAACGGTGGGAAGTATATGCCAAATCACATTTAATGACCAATAACCCAAAAATAAGACTGAGTCGAGTTTTTTTTTTTCCTTTAATTGGGAGATCTAATTTTGTTTTTCTTTAATTTAGAAAACCGGTAGAGTCGTCATCTATTATTGAAGAGATTTAGGATCAGTTTTGTGGCTTTAGACTTAACCCAATGTTCACAAATTTTGTTAAAGCGATTAAACCAAATTTCAAACGTGAACAGATTTAGGAGTACTCCTGACAACACTTATACTATATTTTAGTTAATATGCATCTCAGTGGATAAATAGTTTTGAAATTTAATGTTTATTTTACAATAATAAAGAAAGAAAGTGTAATTTGATTCTTGTTTAATAATCAAATTAATGTGATTATGTTTCTTAGGCAATAGTAAAATGGTAATGGTAATAAGGTGGTATTTGGTTTAGTGTTTAATTTAGTATTATTAGTTTTTTTTTTTTTAAATAAAAATGAAAGATATCTAGTTATTGAAAGCAATTGTTTTGGATATGTCAATAAGATTTAAAATTAGGTTATATTAATAATATTTTTTATTTTTTATTTTTGGAAAAAAAATAAGTTAATAATAAGTAGGTTAATAACTTAAATACTAATAGGTATTATAAAAATCTATTCATAAATGATTTAAAAATTTATATACAATTATTTTAAATTTTGAATATAAAAAGGTAATTCAGTTTATATTTACAAATAACAATAGTGAATAACCAATATATTTATAACATATTAACTAAAATATAATAAAATTTGACATAATTATCTTTTCTAAATTATATTAATTTTTAATATAATAATAATCACTTACAATATAACAATAGTAAATTAAATTTATCATCCAAACATATTATCTAAATTATAATAAATTTCAATATTTTTTCTAAAATATAATAACTTTTATTATAATAATCTATAATTTCCAAAAAATAGTTATTTCTTCTCCCGTCCCGGATCATAATGAGTCGGTTAAAGAAATGAAGAAATGAACTTCAATTGGAGACTGTAAAAGAGAAGTAATGGAATAGCATGATGGAAGAGAATCTCCTCAAATATGTCATTTGTAAAGATATTAACATATAATATATGATTATATAAATAATATTTATATTAATATAATAAATATATTATAATAACAGAGTAACATTAAATAATAGATATTATTAATATTAATATTTAATATATTGTAAATTATTGTTATTAATAAATTTAAAAATGTATGATTAATAGTTATTATTATTGATTATTTTAATATTAAATATCACTGGTACTAATATTGATGATGATGATGGTTAACGTCTATTGAGATCAAATTTTGGTTTATTAGAACTAAAGAAATGAATTATTTAGTTTGTTTTAAAATTATACATCTATGCTCAAAGAGTTTGTAGAGAAGCATCCCAAGCTCACTATAATTTTGACATGTTAGAAGGCTAGGAAGGTCGGTATTGCAACAAAGATTATGAAATTGAGATCCAATGTGGGTGTACACATGGCACTCTAAGAGGAAGTGATTTTCATCCTCAATGTTCATATTCTCACAGAGATGGCAATGCTTTCCACCCATGGTGTTTTAGGAACTGCACAAAGACCCGTTTCACTATGGAACTCATGAGATTTTGTTCTTATCTTGGCTATATTAATTTTTTTCTTTGAGCTAGTTAAAATAGAGAGATGCTTTTGATCTTCTAGAGTAGGGTTGATGACCTCCTTATAATATCTTAATTTTCTTTTAGCCTCTAAATATTTATCGCACCAATTTTTCTCTTTAAACTAGAAGTAACAATATTTTTAATGTTATTAATATTTTGTAATGCAACATTTTCATCGATCTTGAAATGGTTTAACCAGGCCTTGGTATTTTTATACCAACCTTGTTTGAGCTTTAGGTGGTTTTGGCTAAAATTTAAAGCTAGCTTAAGAAGTCTATGGTCTCCCATGTTATTGATTTTGTGCTTGTATAATAGGAGCCTAGTCATAGCTAGGCTCTCGATAGGGGAAAGACCCACTTCTATAAGGAGAATAGAATAGGGTGTATTGATTTTAATTTTGAGGTTATATGTTATAAAACGCTTCTGGATTCGCTCAATATTTCTCTAGGATTATTTAGAGATGCTGCAACCCCAAACCTCACATCTATACAAGATAACAGGAGTGACTAAAGTTTCAAATAGGAGCTTCTTTTTATTCCACATCACAAGGTTTGCTGCTTTACAATTATTTTCAAAACCAAAATAAGCTTTCCACCCTCCATTAATCATTTTCTGGATGCTATAGTGTTGAGCTTGTGATGAATATCAATCCTTAGGTACTTGTAAGAAAACACTTCCTACAATTTGCTATTGTCATACAAAAAATTAGTGTAAGTTTCCTTCTTGGATTTGATAATAATAACTTTTGTTTTGTGAGTGTTAACAGTCATACCTATGGTAGAACATAAATCCTTAAGAAGTCTTAGTTGCTTATCAATATCAGATGGGAACCTTGCTAGAAGAACACTGTTATCAGCATAGAGAAGAAGGATGATGACTATTCCAGCTAATATCGTGCCAGCATAACCTGCTTCCTCTAAAAAATCTTCTAGCTTGTCGATGTAAATGCCAAAAAGGGTAGGGGAGAGGGGGAAACTTTGTTTAACTCTGATATTACACTTAATATCTTCCGACCACTCCTCATTGCTCTTAAACTTGCAATAACATTCTTGTAATTATATAACATTAATTAAGTTTATATATTACTAACTATTATACTTAAAAATACTCATAAGATTAATATTAGCATTAAAAATAATATTAATATTAATAATTATATAATATTAATAACATTTATATATTACTAACTATTATTATCTAGTTTCTCCCTTAAAAAATACTCATCAGATTAATTTGTACTTGTAATAGCATTGCATTAATATCAATATCAATGTTATTAATAGTATAATTATGTATTATGTTGTGGTAACATTATTAATGTTATCAATGGTATTGTTTTTTTTTTTTTACCATGGTGAGTCCACCATTAAATCAAATATCAATGTATACTAAAACAGAGAAAAGTGGCTTCCATCCTCAACCGCTCCACATGAGGTTCTAACCTAGACTTGGTGTGGACTAAACACTACTCAAACCAACTAGTCTACAGCTCATGGGTGTTATTAATGACATTGGTATGCATAAATAGCTTTGAAGTTTAATGTATTTTTGCAATAATAAAGGATGTGTAATTTAACTCTTCTTTAATAATCAAATTAATGAGATTGTGCTTCCTAAGTAATATTAAAATTGTAATGAGGTGCTATTTGGTTTAATTTTTAATTTAGTATTTTTAGTTTTTTCTATAAGAATAAGAGATATTTAGTTTATTGAAAATAAGGGCTATAAACATTATCTAAATTAGGTCACATTAATAATATTTTTTCTTTATCTTTTTAAGAAAATAAATTAATAATAAATAAGTTAATAACTTAAATATTGATAGAGATTTTGAAAATGTATTAATAAATCACTTTAAAAATTGTATATAAATTATTTTAAATTTTAATATTAAAAATAATTCAATTTACATTTACAAATAACCATACTCAATAAATAATATATTTACAACATATTAATTAAATTATAATAAAATTTTGATATGATAAATTTTAGTATTTTTAAAAATATAATAATTTTTAATATAATAATCGATCATTTACAATTTACAATATAACAATAGGTATGAAATTGTATCCTCACCATATATTAACTAAAATATAATAATTTTCAATATTATATTTAAAATATAATTAATTTTAATATAATATTCCATCCTTTCCAATAGAAAAGAGTTTTTTCTTCTAACTTACAACCATCATATACAAGCAATCTACGAAATACTCTTTCTCAAGACTCTAAAATATCATAGTCTCACATATCTCATTTCTAAAGAGGATCAATATAGTTATATAATTAATAATAATAAATTAATATTAGATATTATTAATATTAATATTTAATATAATAATATTAGATATTGTAAACTTTTGTTATTAAAAAATTTAAAAATTAATAATTAACCAATATTATTATTGACTATTTTGATAATATTTTAACTACAATCCCAATACACTATACTTCACTTATTATTGGATCATATTACAGTATAGTTCACTTATTATTGGATCATATTTATAACATTAAATATGACCTATATTAATACTAATAACTATATAATATTAATAATATTTATATATTATTAATGTTAAGTATTACTATAGTTTATTTAAAAAAAAATATTTATAAAAATAATATTAACATTAATAATAATATGACTAATGTAACAGTTAATATTACCATAAAACTTACCATCATAAAAAAAAAAATTTATCACCACCGAAATGCAACCAACATTAAATATAAATATTATATGACAAGCCCTTATATGTTTGCACTGATGGCATCGTTCTTGGGTTTTCGTGTTTTCAGTACTACATAATGGAGTTTGCTGTACTATGGATTGTATATTTATTGATCGGTGGATTTTATGTAATAGTCTTTGCGTTCACCCGGAAATTTGTTTTCCATAGTGGCTCATATTATTAATAAATCTCATACCTAATAAGTGCCGGTAATTATGTTTATCCATTTCGCATTTATAATTGTCAATTTGCAATCTTTGGAAATTGGGTTCGCCATTTGTGTAGTCCAGCTGGCCTATCTGCCCAACACCTGGCAGCCTTTCCTCCGTTGATTTGATATGATCGCACGTCTCTTGTGCCTAGGGTTAGTAATGACCCCTTGGTGCTCTAACCGTTCCGGTCTCATTGTTACTCTTCGCGCTGAGAGTTCTGGAGGCGGTGTGGCTCTGCCAGGGTTTCTTCACGGGGTTTCTAGATTTTCCGAGACGATGGTGGTAACGCGGCAGCCAGAGAGCTTGCCTCTCGACTTAGGTAAAACATCTCCTGACAGTTCATAAATCTTTCTGCAAATTCGTGAAACAGGTTTGAATTTCTTGTGAGAGATAATTGGAGGAGTCTGGTTATCGTTTTAACCCTGAAGCTTACGAATTTTCTGGTTGTTTTACTCATACGCTCTATCGTTCGCTAATTGCTTTTCATTTGGGGGTTTGACAGTGGAGTTCAGGTGTTCTAAAGAAGATTTCTCAGGTTCGGGATCAATAGGTATACTCTTTTAAAAAAAACTTGCCTCCGTTCCGGGTTTACCATGTTCTACAGCACTGTTAAAAAATCATTTGTTTCCTCTTAAAGATTTCTCCCGCATGCCTAATGGAATTTCTCTTATGACAGGTATTGCCCCTACCTCATGCTCCGGCTCGGGTTCCTTGTTGTTTTCCAAGCTTGCTCGCAGAATGAGGGTTAACCCCTGCATACATTTCACAGGTACTCCGTTTTCGACAGAGTCTGAACCCTTGGGCTTCCTTTGGCGGAACGACTAGATGATATTCCTGTCTAAGTCTAGTTCAGGGTTTAGCCTGATATGTTTTTAGTTTACGCCGTGCAGGATAGGTTCTTGACCAGGTTTCTTGTTGTCATTTGCGGCCTCAAGTCGACAGTTTGTATAATTTTTGACTACTCCTAAGTGGAGTTTACTTTGACATAAACTGTGATTTTGATATACGGTTATTCACTGGATTGCTTCTCTACTTTGAATTAAACTTCTTGCACACAATGTATTTATGCTTCTAGTTTATGAATATACCAGTTGCAGTGGTAGTGCGATATTCTCAGTCAAGTTTCGTTTTGTCTTTTATATACTGTGTATAGCACCGTGAGGCTATTTACCGTGTCTACAATCTTTTCAATGGTATCTGTAGTTGCTTTCACTATGTCATGGGTTCTTATGTATCACTGGAATTGTTGGTTCATCGTTCACAGCTTTGATTCTAAAATTTTCCTGTAACTACTGTTAAGGGTTTTATTACCTGCTGTAGGGTTAATATTTCTATGTTGCTACTACCAGAACGTTCTGTATTTCTTACTGTTCTTGGTATTCCTTATTCTATTTAATCTTTTCCTAAATAGTATAGGCGACCGGACCGCCATTTACGTCCGTGTTTCTTCAAAGGCGGAGAACGACCAACCCTTTAGCACAGACTACTGGCTTGAAGGGTTAACAGTTCTCCCGTTTCCGCTGTCTGTGTTTATTTTCCATTATTTATATTCTACAGGACTATCTTAAATAGTGAAGTAGATATGGCCTGTAATTAAATTTAAAGTTCTGTTATTAATTACTTCTTCCACAGGAATTTAACCTACCTCTGTACATGATATAAAAGTGTGAAGAAAAAAGAAAATACTGAGTTAGACTATTGATCTTTCTGGCTACTGTAAAATCTCAACTGTAGACTGTCTTTATAGAATATAATACCTATTTTCAACAAACCCTACTGTAGTGGTAACAGAAAACAAGATTCATCCTTTCACGGTAACAAAGTTAAGTTTTAACCACAACATTCTTTAGAAATTAAAGTCAGAAGGAAAAAAAACAAAACATTCTACTTCTTCTATTCTTTACTCATCTGGATTCTGAATCAACTGATGGTAATAGTGTTCCTCCCTTCCATGAGCTGGCGAACAGTCACGCAGCTCTCCCCCGTGCATCAAGTCTGGGTCTCTGTAATTTTCAGAGCACTGGACGGAAACTTAGGACAATCCGGTCCAGTCCTTCCATTCCAGGGAAAAACAAGAATTCTGGGGAGATCACGGGACGAACCGGTCCAATCTCCAACCCAGAGCACACTCTGTTCTGAAATGCCTCTTTCAGGATAACAGAGTTCCTCTTCCTTCCTCCACAGATCCAACCCCAAACTCTCCTCTGGATTTTCTATTTATTCCAAAGTTCTATGGGTAACTGTGGGAACTGTTTTTCCAACTAACACCAGATCTTGATTTACTTTTTTTTTTTTACCATCATTGTTACTCATAAAACTAATTCACAGTAAATCTTTATCAATGTAAATTTTAATTTTTGTTCAATATTCTAATTGAAATAAAACATCAGTCTTAATTAATAAAACAAAAAGTCTAACCATTCATTTCCACTAAAACGGTGGTTACAACTAATAATTGTAATAATATTGCATTAATACTTTATATTAATATTAATGTTGTTAATAATATTATTCGTAATATTTAATATGCTGTGCTATTAAATAAATAATACAATATGATATAATAAATGTTACCATTAACATAGATATTAAAATTATTAACAATAGATAAACACATATGTACCTTAAATCCACTAGTAAGGGGAAAGACGAACCCAAATTGGAGGCACCAAGAAAATGTTCCCAATTTGGATTATAGCATTACTCCCAGTATTTCATAAAGAGCCCAGCGTTATAATAGAAATTTGGACCACCTTCAAAGGTCTTTTCATTGTTTTGTAGATTCTAGAATATTAATGTGAAGAAGCCTCTTGCTCCAAAATTAAAGTAGATATAACCCTTGAGATGCCATTTTTTCTTAATCCTTCTCTAGGCCAAATGCAAATAAACTTGCAAACCATGACATGGCATTTCATATAGCTGCGGCAATTGCCTAATTTGTTGGTTGTAATCACAAACCACGATTTCTTTGAAACTCATGGTAGACATTTCCCCACATATTCTTCTCTGCCATTGAGCTCGTAGTACAGGGCCTACGTTAGAGTCGACACTCCCGTAAGGCCCTAACACGATTCTTTCTTTACCACTAGTTTCAGCTTCAGTCATGCTACAATAGGAGGGGATCCCTTCCCCCCGTTCCCAGTCAGGGCCTCATTCTCCCCGTCAAATCCGTCGATGGGCATTGTAGCAGAGGATTGATTTAGAGGTTGTGAGGGAATTTAGTGTTCTTGAAAACCTTAGCAGAGCTTAACATTCACAATTTTTTTAGTTTAAAATTTGAATTATATATATGGTTTTTATTATTTATATCTTTATTAATAGTTATAAATGATTAGCTATGCATTTAATAATTATTAATGTGGTCATTTATTTGTCTATATCAATTATATTTAGTAATGTAGTTGCAGGTGTGGTATATATAGACTTATAAATGTATATCAATCACATTGGTAAATGTGATTATACTACTTAAGTAAAAATAATATCAAGATCAAAATTTTTAGAAAAAAAATTTTGATGTATAAACCTTCAATATTCATAACCATAAAGTTAAAATTCTAATTAAAAAAGAATTAATGGGAAAACATTCCCTGAGCATGCCTATTATGGTAATAAATTGTTAAAACAATCACATTTATATTGGGGCAGGACGGAGGTTGTTCGTAGAAACCAAAGATCCAGAGGTTGCATGCTTGTTCAAATTTCTTAAAACATGGTTCCTTGCTACAGAAGGTCGACTCTAGTGAAATCATCTTGATGATAGTTTGTCGCATTTCTTGCTAGTTTATTAGTGACCATATATAAATTAATCCTATATGTGGATCAAGCCAGCCAACCAAAATATCGTAGGTAGTTTTCCTTGACGATGGTTTGAGGAGGAGACATTGAATTAGGAATTGTGTCAATGATGAATCCTAATAAGAGTTCCCAAGAGGAGGAGAACCACAGCGACCTACTTCGAATGTCTAGAATTCATCCTCTGTGGGTTATCATAAAAATTTTGGACAATACCATGTCCAAGCGCACAATCTAAGAGGCCATCTAGAAGTGGCAACCTTTCGATCTCCCTATATATGACCAGTTCGTCATACAATATTACATCATTTATTGCAGTGGTCTAGTTGACATTGAAGCTAATCATATTCTCAATCTGATTGTGAGAAAACAAATAAATTTCTTAGTTTTTTTTCAAAATTTCGTAATCCATATTGTCCAACATTTGGCCATAATGATACTGACGGTTACAATACCAACATGATAAAATGTGTTGAGGTGAAGCTAAAAATGGCAGAGAAGAAATCGTAGTTCTTGCATCTCATGGACCACAACGGCAACAGTTCAACAAACATTTAGAGAAGCAGAGCAATTGGAAAAGATGCAAATATTTAAATTTCAGGATCATTTCACTGGTTGAAGGAAAAAAGGCATTTAAAATTAATTTTATCTTCATCTTATTGTAGATTTTGGGATATCATTGAACTTGTTGGAAGGAAAAAATCGTTCCGTTTTATTATTATTATTTCGTATTTTGGAAGACCACTTTCATAATTTTGGTTCTTTAAATATTAAATATTAAATTTTGTATAGATGGTTTAGATATAATATACTTTGAATAAAATTTATCATATAAAAACCTATGAACGAGATTAAAAGTTCCTTAAACCAATATACACCTTTTTTCATTTCACTACCATGTTGACTTGATGCTCACAATTCTTAGATTCAATTTCTCCCCTTGTCCATAATTCCACTCCACTATAAATTCCACTCCACTACCTGGCCTGTGTTAGTGGTAATTATTTCTCAAGCAAAGGGAAAACACTGGCTCACCTTCGTAGTATGCACTGTTTTCCACTGTCTTCACCACCATACCACAAACCTCCTCAACCCTCAGCGTATTCGAAGGGGTAGCACCATCTGAAAATTCAATATTTTTAATTGACGTAACCGAATCAATTTATTTTGGTATAACTATAGATGCTCAGCCAGACTGGGATATCTCACTCTCGGTTTTTGTATTTTTTTCTAATTTGGTAGTTGTAGTTTTTTGTGTTTTCCGACCTTCAACTGGTATGAGAGCCAAGGGTGAGGTTGAACAAAGCTTATATGGAGATTGAGTGTTGGAATCATTGGGGAACTACTGTATGGAGCATTCTGTGAAGAGCCCGTCATGTTCTTGACTAGTCGTTGTTGAGCTATTGTGATGTATGAAATTTCCCATGTGTACAGGATTGATGGTATTGGAACTTTTCCGTTGGGATGTATTGAAACCAGTGTCCATAAGCCCAATATGGTTATTACCTTCGGTTGGTTGACAACTTCAGCGAAACTAGCTTAATGTTGTTGTATGTTTGTGCTAAAGCATGGGCTGGCTATCAATGACCATCACCACTTTGCATTAAATATCTTCCGAAGTTTTCTGCTTTGAATTGCCATTTTTTTTTGGAGCTTTCCATTCTAATGTTTCAAAAATTGTGAACCTGTCAGCAACTTCAACATTCCATAATTTTTTTTTTTAATTTGTAGTCTATGAAATAAAAATTCATACAAATATGTTGGATTTATATTAATGTCTGTCATTAATAACATGCAATTGATGTTGTTGCTATAATGTGCATTAGAGCTATCCTATTACAAATTTAATACCTTTCCATTCTTAGTTCTGTAATTGTAATTGCTTGTTCCTTAGTGTACTCCTATACATCTTGGGCACCTCATTCTTCAAAACTTCGTCAAAGAAATTTCTTCTTTACATAGCTCCATCCATTTAGTTAAAAGATACATAATTAAAGGAGACACATTGTTAGTTGATTTGTAAGAGGTTTTAATTTCTTGGAGAAAATTTCCTATTTTCTAAAGGTCATTGTGGACTTTTCTGATTTGTTATTTTCCTCTATGTCCTTTTGTATGACATTAAATACAAGTATTGCTCAGTCATTATTTTCTTTAATTAAAGATAAGAAAAATTAAGATTTGGGATATATTAGAATGAGAACATTGTTGTGTTCTTATGAATTTTGGGGATTCATTATAGATGAGTATCGAGAGCCTATTGATCAGGCGATAGAGATGGCTCTTATATATGCTAAGGAGACGTTGTTCGGATGATAAGCCCTTTTTCCTTATTCAACAAGGCTCAGACGATGTGATATTTCCAAAAGTATTATGCCTAGAGTCTTCAAAGAAGGCTTGGACACTCTTGAACCTTGTGATCAAGGAGTATCCAAAGTGAAGAATGTCAAGTTGCATAACTTGAGAACAAATTTTAAGAATATAAAAATGAAAGATAGTGAAACCGTGGATGGTTTTATGTCTCAAGTCACGAGTCTTGTTAAACAATTGAGATAGTTTGGAGAATACCTCTTATATAAGAGGTTTATTGAGAAATTCCTCTGAAGTTTTCTAAGGAAATTTGAAATCGTGGTTGTATCCATAGAGGAGTTTAAAGATATGAGTCAAATACAAATTGATAAGGTCATTGGTTCATTGATTTCACATAAATCCAAGATGATGAAATATGATGATAATGCATTAGAAAATGTCTTCAAAACTAAGTTGCAGTTTAATTGAGTAAGAGGCAGAGGATTGTTGAGAAATAGAGGAAGACGCAATAAAGTAGTTGATCAAAGATGTACGTGACATAATTCTGAGCATAAGGAGAAATCTCAGTAGCACCCTTCTAATTTAAGGGGGAATAAGAATAGGATTTGGAAATAAGGAAATCAATGGTAGACTAGGTTTAAGGTTTAGCGAAATTATTTCAAAAGATACCGTCATTTTTCTAACACGTGTCAGTAGAAGAAGGTAGATTCTGGTAAGTACTTTGCTCACATGTAAGAAGATTCTAAAGATAATTAGAAGCTGTTTTTTTTTACTTGTAACATGACTCAAGAATGATCAAATGATATTTTGGTTTTGGGCAAGAGTTGTAGCAATCACATGACTCAAAACTAAGGGATTCATACTTATACTATAGATGGTGAAAGAAGAAGAATTGATTGTGTATTATGTACCTAGTTTAAAATGTGATTTCTTAAGAATTGGTTAATTGATAGAGAAAAGGTAGACTGTTCTTTAAAAATAACACATGTAATCTCGTTGAAAAATATCCTTGTAAGAAGTTAATAACAATAGTGAAAATGACAAAAGAATAGGATATTTCTTCTAATAATGAGAAATCAATTATTTCCCTCTTTGAATGCTTACAAAACTAAGAATTTTTATGAATCATGGTTATGGAATATAAGATATGGTGATTTATATTTTGGCAATCTAGATTTTTTGGAAAAGAAATAGATGATGAAAGGGTTACCTAGTATTCAACAACAAACAAACTCAAGTAAAATTTTTATACTTAGAGATCATCACATACAAAAAATTGTATTTGGAGTTTCATATGAGATGAAAGCTCCATTGGAGATTGTACACATAGATTTGTGTGAACCAATGCAAACAACTTCATTGGCCGGTAATTTTCACCTTTTAAATTTTATTGATGAATTTAGTTGAACAACTTGGGCTTATATTCTAAAACAAAAATCTGAAGTTCTTATTTTATTTAACAAGTTTAATTCTACGGTTGAAAAGGAAAGTGGCAAGTATATTAAAATTTTAAGATCGGATATAGGTGGTGAATATCTACTAAATGATTTCGTTCTGTTTTTTCAATCCCATGGAGACAAGAGAGATCAGTTCTTCTTTATCTAGGGTTGGTTCTCGATGTATATCCTCTTCTTTTGAAGTTTCTTGTTCATTTTCTTCCTCCCCTTAACAATCTATTTAAAGTAATTTCTTCTCAGCACCTTTATGACCTTTAGTGTATTTAATATCACAACTATAGCAAAGTGTGAACTTTGTAGGTTGTGGAAGTCTAGGAGTAGCAACACTTCCATATTTATAGATATGAGTGGTAGGCTTCCTTGTCGCCATAATTTTAGATTCAAATTTTCTTGCCAACCTGAATGCCCTCTCTAATGAATCAGGTTCCCAAAGGCAAACCTCATGTTGGATGTTATCCTTTAAAGTCCCTATGAAGACATCAATCCTATATTCCTCCAGAATATCGTTTACCCTTATATTCAATTTTTCACTACAAGGAAAAGACCCTCTAGCGGAGGTTATAAAGGAGGTTTTTAGTGTTATTAAATTGGCCAAAATTGTCAAAAAACATATGCTACCACATCTGTTTCTGGTAACGGAGGTTTTGGCAAAGATTTTAACAGAAATTCAACACAAATAAAAAAAAATGGGCAGTGGAGTTTATTACGGATGTTTTTTCATTGGCACTCTTATTATGTTTTAACGCACCGGTGCGTATCGGTAGATAGCGCACAGGGGCGGTCGAAGGAGAATGCACCGGGCCGTTAAGGAAAATAATAGCATCGGGCTTGGTGTTCGTGATACAACACACTGGGCCGTTCTAATTGGTCTTGGGATTTGAGCGGTGCCCATAGGTCGTATCAACGCGCCGATGCGTATGCTTATATAAACGCCCCGGTGCATCGTATCACACAAATGCACCGTGGTTTACAATTGGTATAGGTATTCATGTGGTGCAAATATGTCATACAAATGCACTGGCGCTTATCGACACATAAACGCCACGGTGCGTACTATCACACAAATGCATCGAGACTTGTAATTGGTATTAGTATTCCTGCGGTGCCTATTGGTCATCCAAATGCACCAATGCGTATAAACAGACAAAATGCCTCGTTGCATAGTATCAAACAGACACACTGCAATTTATAATTGGTATCAGTATTCGTGCAGTGCTCATAGGCGGTAAAATGACACTGGTGCATATAGATACATAAATGCACCAGAGCGCCACACCGCACAAACGCCTCGATATTTTTAACTGGTTTTGGTATTTGTGTGGTCCCGATAGGTAGTAAAAATGCACCGGTGCGCTTAATAATACAATCACACCGGTTTTCATTTTTGTATTTTTTAGAAACATCAACCTGTGGCGGTGCAATTATTGTGATTGTTTTAAATTCATTATTCATCAAAAGTCAACACATATTATAACAATATTCATATTAATTAAATTTTTATTAATGGATTTGAATGTGATGTTTATATTAATTTTTTATATCATATCATAATTATTATGGTTTTTTAAAATTCATTATTCATCAAAAAGTCGACACATATATATGTTGTAACAATATTCATATGAATTAAATTTTTATTACTGCATTTGAGAACGACAATGGAGAATGCAATAGTGACAATAGAGTACGCAATAGAATAAATTAAAACATTCTTTATATATATATATATATATATATATATATATATATATATATATATATAAAATACATTCTTTGTCATACAAAATGGAATAGTTATTGGTATCCCTTTATCTTTCAATTGGGACACTATGTCCATTACATTAAAGAAAATGTCTCATTTCACATACATTTTTCCAAAAATAGTACAACGCCTTGCTTTTATATCCAAACATAGTGATCATCATTCTTCACTTGAACCGCTATCACTGCTAGAGCTACTTCCATGACTTGGGATTATTTTCAAAAATGTTTTGTTCGCGACGTTGATTGTTTTCTTCTTCTTCACCTTCTTCCATCTACAAACATAAAAATACACTGTAATGAGTGGATATAAATTCGTGAGAATAATGAAAATTGCAATATTGAATAATATACATCAATGTAAATAAAAAAGAAATGACGTACCAATGCAAAAATTGACTCATAAACTATACACATTATTTCAAAACCATGTAACATGCCATCTTTCAAGATTTGATCTGTTGGCGCAGTTCCATACTTTGTTTCCTGCAAGTTTTATACCCCATAAGAAATCATATATTTAATATAAAAGATTTATTTTTTCTATTAATTATAGATGGAGCTAAGTAAAAAAAGATCGATAGATGCTTACAAATTCCACAATTAAGTTCTGATATGCCAACATATATGCACAACCCATATTTAAACCAATTTCAATCAATTCCTCTGATGGTTTTTTTTTGTATGTTAGCACCTGTTTGGAGACATTCAATGATGATTTTTGTAAAACAACTTAAAAATACAAAAATGAAATCTAGTTAAGTTGTTATAAGAAAGTAACAATTACTCACAAACTTAGATATCAATCATTTTCTTCCTTGTCATCCTGTTTTATGTGCTGAATGGGTTCCATTTTCTTTTCTTTTCTGCAAGAAAATACTTGAAATTTAACATTTAATGATAAATTGTTTATTTATTTTACCTAATGATCAAAAAATTCAATGATTACATATTACATTTGAAGCACGTTGTTGTTGAGATGGCTCCTCTCACGATGCAATTTTGTCCATTTCTTTGATTATCTCCTTGTACACATTTTTGGACATTCCTACTGGCATATTTCTGATATTAGCTCGTTCATCTTTTGATATTTTCCTAATCTTCCTGAAAATGTAACATGAAAATAAACTATTTAATTTTTATATTGATATATGAAAAGTAAGTATAAGAAAAGTGATATTTATAAATAATTCTAGACAAACATCTAAAAGAATATTACTTTTTCATTCCTTCTTTTTTGTTGTTGTACGTTTTTGCTATTAAAAATTCTGACATGTCTCATTGACCAATTCTCTAGAAACTCTTCCTGTAGTTTACACAAAATCTGGTTCTTGGAATCATTGGATTGGTTTTTTTATTCTAAGTGGAAAGAACATCTATACATTCGTTCCACTAGATCCCTCAAACATTTGTAAAAGTTTTCCCCCCTTTCGTTAACCTCCAACACCACTCTAGATGAGCTAAGGAGCAATTCATTTTCATTTGCATGTTCTATTGCTTTTATTTTCTTAGAACAACATTCCTTTTCTCAGTTGTTGGTCCCTGTAGAACATTAAACAGAGGTGAATTAATGGAATTTTTCACACATGTTATCTAATAATTTTAATTATATTATTAATGAAAACTAAAAAAAGAAACTCATATTGGATCGATAGTATTTTTTCATTCACCTGATTCATTCTTTTGCAATTTCTCCATCAAGATTATATGTTCTTCTGGTCCTAGATCAAAAATAATATTATCGAGCTTCATCATTTTGTGGCTCTGCATGATACACATTAAACAATACATTTTATTTAAACTTACATATAGTTCAAAAATAATTTTTTTGTAAAAAATTTACAAAGAACTTGCCTTGTTTTATTTTCTTGATGTGTTATTAGTATTTTTGTTACTTGATCTCTTGTCAGTCATTTCTTAAAAATATCAAACCTGTATCATGTCCGTCAATAATATATTTTTAAATAAACTATCAAATTCTCAATTAAAAAAAAAATCTCAAAAAACCGGTGCACCATTCATCATGAACGCACTGACGTCAGTGCATGTATGTCTTTCCCATGCACCACAAAAATAGTATAATACACCGCATGGTGCTCTATGTCAACAAGAAGCCCTGATGCATTACATGTCAATGACCACACCGGTTAACCATCATAAAAATAATAAAAATCGTCCAGTGTTAGTTTTTTTAGAATAAATCAGTGCTATATTCTACATATGGCACACCGTTAAAAAAATCTAATTTTTTCACATTACTTATCTGATGCTCTTGTAAACAACAGAGCACCGGTGCGCTACCTTACATAGGGAGCACCGGTAAAAAATCTATTTTTTTTTAAAATCATTCCAAGGCCCACATGGATTAGGATAGGACTATGCTAATCGTCCCTTCGGTTGCATGCATTAGGTCTATATTTAGCAATACAAACCCTATAAATATATGTTGAAAAGTCCTAATTCCGAGTCATAGAAAAAATAAGAAGAAAGGGGAGAAAAAATAAGAAATTAAGGTTTGTATTTTTTGAAAGTTTTTTTTTTCGAAACTGAACGTTCACAGTGCGTCATAATGAAATAGTGCACCGACTGCATATTTTTCTAATTTTTCATGACAATACCTTTGCGGTGCATTGTGATAATAGAGCGCCCCAGTGCACTCTTTCAGATAGGACAAACCAATTTTTATTTTTATTTTTTTTACGCAAGGGCCGACATGGATTGGGATCTGACTATGTAGGTCAACCCATTAATTGGATTTCTTAGGCTTATATTTATCAATATAAACCCTATAAATATAAATTGAAAAGCCCTAATTCTTAAATCACAGCAAGTGGGAGAAGACAGGGCAGACACAAAAATAATGTAGGGTATGTTTGTAAAATGTTTTTTTTTTCAAAACAGCATGTTGTGCGGTGCAACATAATGTAATAGTGCATCGGTGCCATATGTTACATATGGAGCACTGATAAAAACATAATTTTTTTAAAAAAAATTTTATCACTGTAATTGCCCAGTGTGCTATGTTACGAAGGGGGCACCGACGAAAAAAAATGTCTTTTTTTAATATTGACACAATGGCCGACATGGATTGAGATCTGACTATGCAGATCCTCCTGTTGGTTGCATGTGTTAGGCTTATATTTATCAATACAAACCCTATAAATATAAATTGAAAAACCCTATTTCTGAAATCACAGCAAGTAGGAGAAGAAAGGGTAGAAACAAAAATAATGTAGGGTTTGTTTGTAAAATGGTTTTTTCCAAAACAACACGTTTTTCGGTGCTCCATAATGTAATAGTGCACTGGTGCCATATGTTACAAATGGCGCACTGATAAAAACATATTTTATTTTTTTATTTTTTGTCATTGTACTTCAGCGGTGTACTGGTATAACCAAGTGCACCGGTGCGCAACGTTACGCAGGGTGCACCAGCAAAAAAAATCTGTATTTTTTTTAAGATTGACGCAAGGGCCAACATGGATTGGGATCCGACTATGCAAGTCATCCCATGGGTTCGATTTCTTATGAGTACATAAGCCCTATAAATCTAAATTAAAAAGAAAGAGGGAGAAAAAATGGCAGAAACAAAAAGAATCTAGGGTTTTGTTTCTAAAAATTGATTTCTTTTTTTATTTGTGTTTCTGAAAATTGCAGAAAAGGTAAAAAATTGCAGAAACAAAAAGTTAAAAAAACAATAAGATTTGATTTTGTATTTTACTTCATCAAAAACTAGAGAAAAAATAAAATAAAACAATAAACTTTGATTTCTTATTTCACTGAATAAAAAAAACTGCAGAAAAAAGTACAAAAAAAAAAAACTTTACTCACGTCGTTTAACATTATATGGTACAGGGTTTGAATTACCATAGGTTTGGAATTCATATTGTATGAATACTTCTGTTCAAATGTATTTCCCTACTCTACAGTGCTCTCATGCTCTGTTTTCTCCAGGTATGTATCCTGCAAATATCTGGCTGATTTTTTTTTTCAAAAATAGTGAAATAATGAAAAGTGTTTAGTATTTAAAGAAATGTTTTATGAAATTAGATTTTCGAAAATGTTTTGTTGACCAATTTTCAATTTACCGCTTTTTTTCACTTAAAGAAAATAGGGTTGCACTTTTTTTATTGCGGTTATTCATTTACCAGTGCGTCATTTAATTGAACTGCACAGGTGCTACTTGTTACAAAAGCGCACCAGTGTGAAAAATAAAGAACTAACCATTGTGGTTATCTGAACAATACGCACCAGAATTACATTTAGGCTTGTGAACCAAAGTTTATTGTTGTTTTTCTCAAATGTAGGGAGAAAATATCATATATTATATGAAATGGACAATTCTTCAAAATCCAGCTTGTTCCATAATATTTCTCAAATTCCATCATGGAGTTCTCCCTATCCATGTGGAGACATAATATTTACTTAAGATTTGTTTTATTTTTTCACTATCTAATTGAATTTATGTATGTTTTTTATCCATGTAGTGAATCATGCACAACTTAATTAAATTTATAATGTATACAAATTTGCAGGTTCATGCAGATTCATCATCGAGTTTAGATGCACAAAATTATATTCAAAGTACTACTCCAGAACATCAAAAGTTCTTATGAGGAGCTGCATACTGCAAGACGCATTTGGTAGATGAAAATGGAGAACTGCTTCACCCTGCCAATTTTAACAATATTGCATCTTCTAGCCACAATCCTGGGACAATGATGGTGATTATAATTATAATTGTTTGGTTTATATATTGATTATTATGTAATTATTTCAACGTCAAACCAATTTATAATCATGCAATATTGTCAACATGGTTATTGATTGATAACATAAGAAATAACTTAAAAAGAGCCTTTTACATCCATAAAATCTCTTTAACTTACATAAAAGGAACAACTGATAAAATCTCTAGAATGCTTAACAAACATAACATTAAGATTGCCTTCACTCCCCTTAATACTATTTTAAATTTGGTAGAATCTGCTAAAGACCCTATAAATCCTAGGCTACAAAAAGGAGTTTATATTATACCTTGCTCTTGTGGTAAAGAATACATTGGTGAAATAGGTAGATCCCTTAACATTAGACTAAAAGAACATGCTGCTGACTTATCTCAGAATCGAACGGACAAATCCGCCTTAGCAGAGCATGCCTTGTCATCCTCACATTACATACGAATGGAGGATGCCAAACTTGTCTCTAAAGAGGACCATTACCTAAAGAAAAAAAATCAAAGAAGCTATAGAAATTGAGAAAAGGAGGAACAACATAAATCGTGATGATGGTTTTATTATCAGCAACACGTAGAAACCCTTAATACATCAAAACCTCTCAAGACATTAAAAACTAACAATAACCTGGTATAAATGCAACATGAAATAATAATAATAATAATAATAATAATAAAATAAATAAAAATAAAAATAAAAATAAAAACAAAATTAAAAATAAAAATTAATAAAAAGAAGAAAAGAAATAGAAAATAAAATAAATAAGAGCATTTAAATAAATAAATATAATCAAATATGAGTATATAAATAAACAAAATAATACAACAACTTAAATATTTTTTTTTTTTTACTTTTAATTCAAGTAAGATTCATCTTTGCTTAATACCTCATATTGCAATCAAAGAAATAAAAAATAATTTAATAATAAACAAATTAAACTAAATTAAACAAATAAAATAGTAGATTATTTAATTATATAAATTATTTTAAATACATTAATTAAATCAAACAAAAATAATAGTTAATTAACTATAAATCATTTTTATAGTAAATCAAAATAAAATAGTAGATCAGTTATTTATAAATTATTTCATATTATGACATAATTTTAACAAATTATTCGTAAATCAAATAAATTACATATTTCATAATTATCTCTCATCAAAGCCAACCTTTATAAACTCCTCATTATTCACTATTTATTCCTTTATTCTTTTGCCCTATTCCCCTCAACTTTTCAAAGAACATTTGACGTCTACCCCTGATGATGGACTCACTTGGACAGTCCAAAATCTTGGGTTATTAAAAAACTCAGAAACAGGTTATTCCTCTCTTCTATAATCTATTTCACCTGTATGGATTCTCTTTTTAAAAATATTTTGTACTAATCATGTTCAATTTTTTTTTTTAATTATTAGGATTCTAGTGATGATGAATGACCTACCTACCATCTTTTTTTGCACCCCACGACAATGTCAAATAGAGAAAACACTAAATTAAGAGAAAAAATCAGAGAGGAACGATACCAAGATTGGTTGAATCAACCACCGATTCAATTCCCGCTACATCCAGATTCACCAATTAGGAATGACTACAACAATAGTAGTTCTTCACAAGCTAGCAATGGAGACAATCAAATAGAGGTTGGTATGGATGATTACTTAAGGGATACAACTTCCATGGAGACAATGTTGTTAGATGCATTCCAAAATGATGATTAGCTAGGGGATGATGCTCATATCACTAACACCTTTTTCGAAAGCCTTAAATTTTCTTCCACGACCCCTCTCTTTAGACCCGGCGGTCAGTCAAAGTCTACCCAGTTGGGGACAACGATGTTACTGTACAACTTGAAAGCAAAGTTTGGCTTGTCGAATGCATGTTTCTTTTTGAGGTAAGTTACCATAAAGTACTTCCCTCATATATAAATTTGAAATATAATTAGTACGCTACAATGAACATTACAAATGTTAAATTTTATGAAAGTTAATAATTATATTGACATTAATGTACATTTATTAATATAGTTTTCCATGATCACCAACTACAGGTTATTCAAAGATAAGTTTCTTCCGAGTGATAATGTCTTGCCCAGTAGCTGCGAAGAGGCAAAAAAATTGTTGAAAATGTTGGGTGTTGAGTACATATCATATCATGCATGTCCAAATGATTGTATTCTATATAGAGGAGAATATGAAAAAAAAGAGATGTGTCTGAACTGTGGGCATGACAGGTATGATAAATAAAAAAAGAAGGGTAAATCACGTACTGGAACTCCTTTTAAGTTATTGAGGCACATGCCTATAATCCCAAGGATTCAAAGGCTCTTTCATTGCAAATAATTAGCTATGTTGCAGGGATGGCATGCCGCACATAGAAGTGAATTGGGAGTTATACGAATACCAACTGATTTAATAGCCATGAAGCATATAGAAGATACATGGCCTCAAAAATTCAAGAATGAAGTATGAAGTCTACAACTCAGCATAGCCATGGATGGCGTCAACCCATATTCCCTCCAGAACACCAACTATTTTGTTTGGCCTATAGTAGTGATCAATAACAATATCCCCCCATGGTTGTCCGTGAAGAATGAACATCTTATGTTGGCTCTCATAGTCCCTGGTAGAAGACAAGTGAAGAATATGGATGTCTACTTACAACCACTGGTAGATGAATTGAAAGAATTATGGGATGGGATAAATTTATATGATGTATCAATACCCATCGCTACAGAGAGGAGGTTTACATTGTATGGCATATGTGCTTACACAACACATGATTATCCAGGCTTAGAAGCTTGCTCTGGTAAATTACATGTTTAATTTATTGATTTGTTTATATATAATGTAACAATATTCTTTCACATATTAGTTATTTAGTTCGTTTTAATATTATTTGTTCCGATATTCATGATATTCTTTAATGTTCCATGCATATTAATTAATGTATACAAATATAGTCTCGCAGGTCTTGTAACAAAAGGGTATTTTGAATGTAAATGTTGTGGACCTTCTCTGAAAGCTAGATGGTCCAAGGACCTACGAAAGCTAGTGTATGATTGCTCTAGGATATTCCTACCAGAACAACACCCTTACAGAAGAGCAACATCCTCTTCCAATGGTAAACAAGAAAGAACCCAAAGGCCTCGAATAATGTCACCAGCTGAATGGCTTAGAGCATATGAGAGAGAGAAGGAGAAGGAGTTCACAGAAATGTTCGATTCAAATGGGGAGCCTAAGTTTGATGATCTAGATTTCTTCAACACCTATGGTTATAAATTACCCATTGGGATGAAAATGAAATCTATCTTTTATGACCTCCCATATTGGGAGCATCTTAAGATTGCCCACTTATTAGATCCCTTTCATATATTTAAAATTGTTTCATCTTCTTTATGGAGGCACATATCATCGAAACAAAGTTACACATTGGCAGTTAGGAAATATATTATTACTTAAAAAACTAAAAAGAAATATTGGCCAAGACGATTAGAAAGTACGGGATAAGAGGCAGGCGATGGTCCCTCTAATTCATGGTTTTTAAAAGAAGGTGATGTCCCATGGATTTTAAAAAAAGATGATATATATTTGGCAAAGGAAGTTATAATGGATGTGAGGGTGCCAACTTCATATGGGTCTTCACTACGAAGCTGCTTCACCGTGGATGACCATTTGTTGGGGTTGAAATCGCATGACCATTTGAATCTTCTAAGAGTACATATAATGTCAAAAGAATGATTTTATTATTTTTTATATTAATAAATTTTATCCCATGCGGTGATCATAAAACATAACTAATTTTGTATATTATTGCACGTTTTTATAACTTTGCAGTGTCATTATCCTTTGTTTGTGCATGGGTGTGTGAAACATGAATTCCCTCAAGACCTAGGATGTGCCATATCTAAATTATCTGCATTTGTACATTGGATCACGTCAAAGGAGATTCATGTGGCTAGCATTACACAATGGCATCAAGATATAGTTGAGATTGTTTGTATGTTTGAGAAGGAACTACCGACAAGTTTCATGGACTTACAAGTTCATCTTCTAATCCACCTGGTAGATGAGGTTGAATTAGTTGGGGTTGTTTCTTGTCATTGGATGTTCTTCTTAGAGAGGTACATGAAGAAATTGAAAGGTTTTGTTTGAAAAAGGGCAAAACCCGAGGGGTCTATGGCAGAGGGGTACATATCGTATGAGTCTTTCTACTATGCCAGTGAGTACATCAAGAAGATCGACAACAGACCAGGTGTGGTGATTTGTGGTGATGAATTGGATGAAGACAAAAGAGAAGGAGAGTTTATCCAAACAAGTGGAAAAGAGAACTTGATAAAGAGTAAGTGACTTATAATTTTTCAAATTTACGAAAGGTAATTAATATTCATGTAGAACTTCAATATAATGTATATTTTGATCTGTAAGTACTATATAATGTTGGTTTTATTTCATCAGTGAATGCAGAAATTGAAGCAATCAATGAATTCATTCTTTACAATTCTGAAGCGACACAACTGTGGGTCGCATTGTATGAAAAAAAAAGAATGAAATGGGATAGTGACAGGAAAGAATTCAGACGGTTGAATGTTATAAGTGTGCCTTATCCTGATCATTTAAAAGAAAATATGCCAAAAATATGCCCCAACAGTTGGGTTGCTGACCAAGTCAGAGAGAAATACGGTGCTACTGGTCATTACCTGCGTGTTGAAGAGGATGCGCTAAATGTAGTGATTGGGTGCAACAACTCGGTAATAATTTAGATGTAAATTTGAAACTTATATTAAGAAATCTACATTTTGTATTTTAACTGTTGGATTATTATTTATAAGACACATGACACTTATATGATTTTTAAAACTTTTTTATAATAGGTGCATTTTTTCCCATCCATGTGGGTATATGGACACCATTTTCGCACAGAAAATGTCGATGATGGAAACATCACACAAGACTGTGGAGTGGAAGTTGAGTTCGATCAATCTAGTCAATCTAGCCACCATGATCAACAACTAGTAAGAGGGACGTTAGGTTTTGTCGGAAAGATACAAGAGATCATTGAAGTGGATTTTTCTTGTTTCCAATGTGTTATTTTTAGGTGCAAGTGGTGGGACACCTTTGATCGGAATAATGTAAAGGAAGATCGTGATAATAGGCTGATATGTATCAACTCTAGAAATATGTGGGATAAAGCTAAGGAGCCCTATGTTTTCCCTAAACACTGCAACCAGGTGTTTTTCTACCCAGATGTGTTGGATAGGGATTGGTGGTTCGTATTGACACATGACCCTAGATCAAGACATATTTTTGAGAACAATAGTGTTATCATGCCATGCGAGCTAGAAGATAATGAGGGTGATCATGAGAACCGAGAGTGATATGTTACAAAATGTGTTATTTTATCAATATTTATACTTTTTAAGATGAGTTTTCCAAAATATTAATGTAATATGTATTGTGAATTAATTGGTAATTTGAATTGTGTTAATGTTAAAATAAATAATTCACTTGATAATTTGGTATTATGTACTTGATCTCAAAAACAATGGTGTACTATATAAATTAATTATTTTTTTGTATCTAAGATCATAATAAAATAATGATAATTCTAATTAAGTACATGAATTTATTTGCATTATTTTCTCAATTTCCTTATGTTACAATAAATCATATTATTCTATATTTATTATTTTACAATTATTTAAAATTTACAAATTTACAAATTTAAAATTTTTAATAAATTCATTTCACATTAATACAATTAAAATTTTACAAATATTTTACATACAATTAGAATTAGAATTAGAATGATTAGAATTACAATTACAATTTTACAATTTCATGTACAATAATTTTTTTAGAATTTTACATATATACAAGTACAATTTTACAAATTAAAAAATTACAATTACAATTTTAGAAATTTACATATATATCATTACAATTACAATTTTAGAATTTTAAATACAATTACAAATACAAATATTACAAATTTACAATATCATGATCATTTGGTATTGATAAATTAATTAATAAACATCACGTTCATGATAAGCATCATACAAACGTCATATTTGACTAAAAAACACATTTAAAATCGGTAACTGCATCATCGTGATCATGATCATCTAACAAAACACAATTAACATTATATATTAACATCTTCAGTACAACACAAACATCAAATATACATCTCATGCTATCACATACACATCTATTTGCAAGCTACACATTAAATGAACATATCTAACATGACCTAACAACATACACATAATGATGATCACCAACATGTAAATTAAGTACAATTGCAAAATGAACATAAAATACATGGACCATATATATATATATATATATATATATATATATATATATGTCATGGATCAACCGATGATCGAGCCTCATCTCCATGATGACTGCTAGTAGATGCTACTGGAGGCTCATGCAAATCTGGCATGGCGCAAGGCCGTGAACAATCATGAGATGTCGATGGTATGCTGCACCTCGCAAACTGTCCATCATGTGCTGCGGCTCGCTCGTAACGTGCGACAATCCTCATCAGTCGCGTAAAAGCTGTCGTAACTCCTATGACATGCCGCATCAGGTTGTACATGTCACGCGACATGCCTCTCCACATCTTTAAGAGCATATCATCAGCCCATATATATCTAAAATCAGTGGGGAAGATGCCCTCCTCAACAAACAATGCAATGAGTTTGTCGCCCAACACCATCCTGTATCTAGCATCACTCAGACATCGACCATGGGTCGACCCACTAGCAGGAGCAGGTCTCTGATCTGCACCAACCTCCTACTGATCCTCGACAATATTTGGCATCATGCCCTCTGCATCCTCATCAAGATCCACAACTGGATCAGGTGGTGGTGGTGGCATATCCTCGCCATCATAAGAGCCAATGTCTACAAAATATATACAAGTACACAACAATAATTAGAAAATTTCATTACACAATTTAATAAAAACAAGTTAAAGAAAATGTTAGAATAAATTTAAATAAAATAGTAATATTACCTCTATCGTCTGGCAGCTCATCATCTGTGAAGAGGATGTTGGCACAACCTCACCTATCCAACCCTGCATAAGGACTGGGGACTATAATGAAAGGATGCTCAAAAACATTGGCTAGCAACCCGAGTGCATCATCTGATATCCTTGCTGAAAATAGAGTCTCCTTCCTCTTGGGTATCATCTGCCCCCACATATGCATACATGCCTCAATAATCAGCCTACGAGGCTGCCAAAGAAAAGAAGGCCTCGTCTCTGGAAACCTCTCAAAAAATAAACAAAAAAGCTCTGAAGCAAAAGGGAAGTTGACCCTGCCTTATGCACGAGCACAACATCTATCTAATGCTATACAGAACTACCGTAAACAAATGGTAGACCACCTGAAAAATCGTGGCTGCTGTAGTAAAGAATCAACATAATATAAAAGGTGGCAACTAATGCATTTCCTGTCACTAGTGTTCTGCGAAATGGTCGAAATGATAAGTGAGAGACACTGAACCTCCTCACGACCAAATGCACCAATACGTAACTGTCCTCCGAAGACCTGAAAATCTGAAGGAGACAATCTATCTACTCCAATGTATCTATGGGAGTAAACTAACTGACTCCCTGCCACACAGCCAGTTGGAACCTTAGGGAATGAGGGAAAATCCACCCCTCTACTCGAAAGCCCTGTAATAAAATATACATCCTCCTTAGTGGGCATGTACCACTGGTCAATACTAACTCAGAAAGCCTGTTGCTAGGCATTCCACCTTCGGATAAGATGTCTAAAAAAACCACTATGGGAATTTAGGGAAGTAGCCTCCTCATAGAACTTGAGGAGGCCTACCTACCTTAGGAGCCCCTGTGTCGCTGCTATAATAGGGCGAGGGTACGCATCTCTCTACCTCTCTCTTGCCTCCCACAGGCGAACCATGTTATATTATTCCGCCTCTTGTTTTTGTTGTTGCTCCTCTTCTCTCCTTTCACGTCTCAGAATGATTGACATATTAAACACAATTTTTTAATTAAAAAACACATGTATTTAAAAATATACGTATATAAATATTTTTTGGTAAATAAATAAAATAAGAGTTAGTGCGCTAAAAACACAGTCATGCACTGGTAATGGTGCGTCCCTCCACAGAGATGCACCAGCGATAGTGCACATAATGATATAAAAAGCACCGGAAGCGGTGCTCCAGAAAATATTTTTAGCGCATCGTTCACTAAGTGTGGTGTCAGGAGGCCAGGGCGTTGATTTCAACCCCAGGGCTTATAGCTAAGTCAGCACACTGCCCTCCTGCCACCGTACATAGTCGTACGGTGCGGCCAGGTATCCGAGCGCACCGCTCATTGTCGTAAAATTTACAATTACATGGTGCACCTTTGGAATCTACCCTGGAACCAATGTGGATACACTTAGCACTGGTTTACTAATCCAAACCGTTGACAATGTTGATTTTCATTTTTGGTGCACCGAAAAACTGACATGCCCTAGGGAAGATAATTTGGTCAATGCACCAGATGGCCGTGATTCAACATTGTCAATGGTGCGGCTTGGTAAATGACCGCACCGTACTTTAAAAAAAATTTAAAATAACATCGTGCACCTCGCAGTACTACCCCGGAACTGGTGTGGACTCCTTCAGCACCAGGTGCGGTGTGGCTTGTAAATTTATAGGCAACATCGCAAACCGGTGCGAGCCAAATGCCTCGAGCGCACTGAGCAACAATTTTTTTTTTTTTTTTTAATGGTTAATTTTAAGGTTTGTTAAAATTATGTTCCCCTAAAAGGTTTAATTATGGAAAAACAAGAAAAATACCTGTACGTTTACCTATCGAGGAGGCATATTGGCTGTACAATTTAAAAAAGAAAATTTGTCCACTGTTTATAAAATTCAAGCTCAAGATTGGTGGCAATGTATAATAGCAGTGTGTGCAATAAGTGCAATCGGAGCACAAATGTCAGTGCGCCTCAAGCAAGGATAACTTGCACCGGTGCTTGAGAGCTCTGTAGCACTGACAAAAGTGAAAAATGTGGTCTTTTGGCCATAATTTTTTTTATTTAACCTTGTTCCGGTGCGATGGGTTTTTACTGGAGTATTGGTGCATTGTCTTAATGCCGCACCAGGCTCTTTCTGTTTTCGCGCACTTTTAGGAGGCACCGGGGCGGTGTAATTGTAACGCACCGGTACGCTACAGTAATGCGATGCACCGGTAATGGTGTTTGGTGAACCAATTACTTTTGCATTTTTTTGGCCATAATTTTTTTATTTAACCCTATTTCGGTGTGCGGGCTTTTTATTGCAGTACCGGTGCGTTTGTTGTATGTCGCGCTAGGATCTTTCTATTTTCGCATGCTTTTAGGAGGCACTGCGGCGGCGTAATGTTATCGCAACGGTGCTCTAGAGTAACATCATGCACCGGTAATGGTGTCCGGTGAACCAATGATTTCTGTGGTTTTTTGGCCGTAAATTTGTTTTATTTAAGCCTATTCCGGTGCGTGGGATTTTTACTGGAGTACTGTATGCCACGCCAGGCTCTTTCTGTTTTCATGCGCTTTTAAGAGGCATCGGGGCGGCGTATTTTTAAAGCACGTGTGCTCTACAGTAATATGATGCACCAGTAACAGTGTCCGGTGAGACAGTGATTTCTGCGGTTTTTTGGCCGTAATTTTTTTTTTTATTTAACACTATTTGAGTGCATAGGATTTTTGCTGGAGTACCGGTGCGTTGTCTATATGTCGCACCAGGCTCTTTATATTTTCACGCGCTTTTAGGAGGCACTGAGGTAGCGTAGTTTTAAAGCACCGGTGCTCTACAGTATCATGATGCACCAATAACAGTGTCTGGTGAACCAATGATTTCTGCAGTTTTTTGGCATAATTTTTTTTAATTTAACCCTACTCTGGTGCACGGCATTTATGGGGACCCTGGTGCATTTCCATCATTCCGCGCAGGGAATTTTATGTTTCACTTGCTTTTATGACACACTGGGGCATGGGGATGTGACGCACCGGGGCTTTACAGTAACCCGACGCACCGGTAACAGTGCCCGGTGAACCAATGATTTTTGCAGTTTTTTAGCCATAATTTTGTTTGTTTTAAACCCTTTTCTGGTGCGCGGAATTTGTGGGGATCCCAGTGCATTTCAGTCATTCAGCACCAGGAATTTTATGTTCCACGCGCCTTTTATGAGGCACTGAAGCTGACGATATGAAACGCACTAGCGCGGTTGTTGAATTAAAAGCACTGAGAGGGTGTGTATGGAGCGCACTGTTTCCGGTGTGCCAATGTTTTATGCGGTTTTTTTTCCATAATTTTTTTATTTAACCATCCACCGGTGCACGCATTTTGTGGGTGCCCCGGTGCATTTCATTTATTCCACACTGGGTAGTATCTGTGTGGTCAACATGTAAAGCACTGGTGCTCTACAGAAATAAAATGCACTGGGCGTGTGTGTACGGAGCACACAGTGTCCAGTGTGCCAATTTTTGTAATGTACCGGTGCTTTGTCATATTGAATGCACTAGTACATTTTAGGTTGATAAGAGAACCGGAAGAAATACATCCAAAAAAACCTCCACCCGCCAACCTCCTCTAGGATCCTCCACTAGAAACAGACATCTGGGGTATTTTTCTGTGGGGTTCCTCAAAAACATCCGCTGGAGGGTCTTTTCCTTGTAGTGTTTGGAAGTCCTCAATGTGCTCCAGCACTGAACCATTTTGTTTGAGATTTATCAACTGGCTAAAGAAGGTGTTGCTCTTTGTATCCTCATAATGTGCTATCATTTCATCCGTAAAAATTGACTAAGTGACAATTTTTTACAGGAGCAAAGCCATCGATACCATAAAAATGTATTTTGTTCTAAATATAAAGTTGCAATGCGTAACTTTTGTATGTTTTGCACATTATTGAGATCAAAATATTGCTCCATTTGTAGTATCCATGTTATAGGATCCTTGCTATCAAACTTCCTCATATCGATCTTAGGAATATGGTGGGTCTTCCATCCAACATTAGAGTTTATGAAATCACAATTAAAATTTATTTTTTTCTCATCATGAGTTTCCTCTACTATCTTTTCACCATTAGGAATAATTTCTTGTATCAGCTTAGTCAAGGCTTCCACGTCTACTTTTATATTATTCTTCATGTCTTCCATTTTTCTTCCATTGTCTTCCATACCATTCTTCAAACCATCCATATTAGCTTCCATGCCTTTCTTCAAACCATCCATATTAGATTTCATTCCCTTCTTCAAACCATCCATATTAGCTACCACGCCCTTCTTCAAACCATCCATCTTAACTTCCATTCCTTTCTTCAAAAATTCCATTTAAATTTTTGTTGCTCTTCACGAGAGTGATATTCGGTGCACTTGCTCTTGTAATTTTGATATATCATGTTGCACTTCTTCATCTTCATGATTCATAGTAGAGTATTCTGAGGGCTTAATGGGTATTGAATTCTTTTTAGGGGGAATTTTATAACCCAATACTGATATCCATGCTTCAATATGCCCTTGGAATCACTTCAAAGTCATTTTTCAAACAAGACTTATGCAATTTGAAAATAAATACAAACCTTTTTCTTGCTTTTGAGGAGCTCAATATTGAAATTGAATTATCTCTATGATTTCAGATGTTCAATATCTCAAATTTGGTCTTGTAGTAGCCTTCTGAATCTTCTTTCAAATGCCATAGGTTTGACCTGATTTGGATTTGAAAAAAGTATGCCCAATATCCCACAATGACCTAATTATGGACTATTTTAGTAGAGTGAACTTGTGCAGCGTGCCACTTCACTATTTTTTTCTTCGGCTCTCAAATTGATACAAGAAAACTAAATTCTGAGTACTTTCGGCCAAATTGTACATAATTCCAATCCGATACTCATAGAGAGAGTTATGATGATTTTACCACAGTCACTATTTTTGGATGAAATTTGGGAGCCTGCAAAAACCATAACTTCCACAGATCATACTCTGAAAATATTGTGAACCAAGATCTGAAATTTTTACACGAATTTCCTCAAGATTTCGGCTTTTCATGGTAAATATTTCAGCTTCTTAACCTTTGTAGAAAAAAAGTTATAGAAAAAATGCCATGATGACCTGTTCGAAGAAGCGAAACCCTATAATCCAAAGCTCTGATACCAAGTGTTATGAAACCAACTCTAAAAATATAAGAAAAGAGAGATCAACGCCTTAGAAATAAGACACTTCGAGGGGGAACCTCCTTTACATTACATAAATGAACCATTCTTGGATGATACAAATGACAAAAACCTCCTTCTATATATAGAAGTCCATGGGGACACAATATAATTCTAGCCGACCTAATAATAATAATGTAAGGGCATAATAATAACATTATGGGGTTTACAGGGATACAACAATAATAATAACGGGGGCTACACTAGTAATATAGGAACCTAAAAAATAGTCAATGATATTTAGGTAGGATATGGATACCATTAGGATATTGTTTGTAATTGTCATTTGTCTAAGGGCTTTGGTCATGTCTTTAGGGGGATTGGGACAACCAATTTTTACATTCAATGAAGTCCATAGAGCTCGAGAGCCATGGGAAAGGACTAAAATAATCAATCAAGAATGGGTATGGGATCTGAGATCCCAAAATAAATTATGGGGAGAATTGGCTAGTTTTGTGCTACATGGATGTGTTTGGGGGGTTGAAAATGGTCATTTGAAAGACTAGGTTCCGAGGTCTTAAGGAAATATTTTAGTGCTAAAAAGGCTATTTTGAAGAAGGATGATGAGAATTGTACTATATTTTTTAAAATGATGTAAGGTATGTGTTGTTAAAAGAACATGCATGTAAATTATAAATTCAAATTAACTAATAATAATGACATTACTAAAAAAATTTCAAAGAAGTATAAGCGTTTACCCCTGATGATGGACTCACTTAGGAAGTCTGAAACGTTGGGTTATTAAAAATACTCAAAACAGGTTATTCCTCTATTTCTAAAAAAAAACTATTTTCACCTGTATGGACTTTCTTTTCAAAAAAATTACTAACTATATGTTTATTGACATGGTTTCTTCAGATTTAACTTTACCATAAGAACCATAGTGGTTCACAGTAGACTATATTAAGATAAAGACATATAAAATTAAAATTTAAAAGAAAAAGTATTACATACAATCATAAATTATTATGTTAATTTGATTTATGCTTGTTGGTTGGGAAGAATGTTGTTATCTTCCCCACTTAGGTCAAAATCTCACTTATGATATAATGAGTTAGAATTCATTTGACAAATATTGTTGTAATGACTTCATTCATATTAATATTATCAGATTGGATTCTAGCCTTGGTACTTAACTCACTCTAACCCTCCACTAGAATGTTTCTATGGTACACCATTGACTATCATTTGAAGTATTCTTCAATGCTAATGAAATTATAGATATATTCATATTTTTAAATATTTAACTATTTTTTTTTTGTTTTTGTAATATTTGTAGGTCCTCTTAATTCATTCATTCATTTTCAAAATTAGGTTACAACCATGAAAGATGTTCGGTGGATTCAATTTGCCTATTGGGAAACTAGGTCTGTTCACCACTGAAACATATTCTAAGCCATCCAATATCTCAGTAACTTTCATGAACGTCTAATTAGCCTTATTTTTTGTAGTAACCCCACCCTGATCATTGTTTTACATTTCATTTAATTAATATGAATATTCTCATAGGGTTCACACTTAAAATTTTGTACCTCATAAGAGACTTGAATCTATTATTCTCTATACTAATATTCTTTTAACCTTGTCATTATTCCTACAGATACTCACTTAGATTGATTAGGTATAAATGCATACGATCCCTTACCCCCTTAGATCGACTATGCATACGATCCTTACTCTCGATGGTATGTAATATATTTATGCATTGATATGTTGAACATTTTCCATATACACTACAATTGTTATTCTCATCAAGTAATTTGCTTATATACCGTATTGTATATCTTTTGATAAAATTGTTCATGTTGGGGTTGCCTTGTAATTATATTCTATATTTTAACATTCTCAAAGGGATTATATGTATGTATATATTTCATTCCCTTATTAACAAAGTATGCATTTGGAGAATCCTTAGGCATTAGTTCTAAACTTCTATATTGAATACTTAACTTTATACTTGGAAACATGACTATACTAAATCTATGGCAATTTCTTTCAGATGTTAGCCCTCTAGCACTATAGTTTTCCATCCTCTTAAATTATTCACATGATGCACCCACATCTCATAACCCTTCGTTATCAATTGACATGACTCCTACATGCATTGTTTTTTGTTCCACATATTACGTTAGTTTATTGTTTTGTACCTAACTGAACTTCCTATTAATGGTATACTGATGTTCCAGCATGAGGCTCTTATGCCACCCATCCTTTTCTCATGTGACCATCTTCATTTAAAATCATCTCTAGGTGCCATGTTGTAGTCTTCATGGGATTACCATAAGGTGGTGTACATCGTAGCATTTCAACGAACATAGCGCTATTGGTACTTGGTGCAAGTATTAAACACTACTATATAGAACTCTACACTTCATCCCTTTATCCAAGGCTTTATAATGTTTTTAATCTAACCTCATTAAAACATAACCAGATATTTAATCATTTATAATAAGCTTTCCATTTACATAGTATGATATCTCTAATCCGCCCATGTGGCACCGTACCTATGCCTAATACTCGAACGACATGGAAAATGGTTCACATGGAAATGCATGGTAAGGTACTTTCCTCATGCATGGTGGAGATCTAGTCATATTAATAAATGGAGGAGATTGACTCCTCCAAAATCCTAACTTGGTATAGTCTATACTCTGAGATATTCAACATTTCGGCTTAGTGTTTTTGGAATTTCGCCGCACTGGTGAGGTGTCTCCTTGCTAGCCACTTGTTAATCAACATTTTCGATTAGTTTGGTTTCCCTTTATGTTACTAATTTCAATTATTCTGAAAATTTCACAGGCATCTCTTTTTATCACGTCAAACCGGTCTACACACAAGTAAATAGCCCTCCCAGATTGATATTTATAATCAATATTATTTTCATGATTTTATTAGTTTTAACCTGTTATTTATGGTTATGATTCATTTTATTTCATAGGAAGCACCACTATTGTAATGGAAGGGTTAAATCACTATGTACCATGGGTTTCATCTCAGGTAATTTCACTTTTTGGTACTCATAGTAGAATTTTTCAACATAATTATTCTTTTCTAAGTATTTCCACATACCATATGTTTTTTTCCTTGTTACTAACTTGAAAAATAGTATGTTTCGCAGCCCAAAAATGTTACTCTACATCAACCCCAACATTCCCTTGTGGTGGCCTTCAAGCAGGGTAAACACAAATCATTCTTAACACATTATGTTCATTTCTCCTTTGTATTTCATTTCGCAGAGGCTCAGATTTTACTGTAGTTACTACAGGGTAGCCTTTGAGCGTTAGCCCTGGTAATCTTTTCCTTTATTTTCCTATTGATTTATAGGAAATTCCTTAAGAATTTCTTTGCTTGACGTCCATGGTTCTTAAATTTTAACTACCCACAAGTTGACTATTGTTTCGTTTTTCACAGGTCTTGTCTGCAACTTCCATTTACCTACAAATGTCATAAGTAATTGTTAACATATATTTCCTTCTTATTATGAATTCCAAGTTAAGAAAATTCTAGTTCAACTTCTCATATTTGTGTTTTCCATTTCATTCAAAAGTATTCTGACCTCGTTCTCATGTGGATCTCTTCAACATGGTTGATTAACCGTTAGCTTAGGTTTGGTAACGAAAACCATATTCCTCTCTAGGTTGGATAATTTTTCCCTCATGTGAAGTGTCCCGTTGGGATTTCTCCATGTTCTCTAGACTTCAATTAAGATGGTGTCATGCTCTGACTAATTTAATTTGACCAAAATGGGTCTTCTATAATGGATCTGTCTTTGTATAATTTTTTGGTGTTATACCCATTCCATACTATTGGTATTTCTCATACCAAGGAATGTGTGTAGTTCTATAACCACAAGATTATATGATTTTATTATGTACTTGTTTTGATTGTAACTTGCATCAAATACATACAGTTCTCTGCTATTCAATTTTAACTGTGGGTTATTGTTGCTCTAATTCCAATTTGGATTCCCAACATTTTTATTTTGGTTATGCATAAATAATTTGGCCACTGGAGTAAATACTAGTCCCAATTTCTTGTTTGAAGTTTATGTTAGTAAAGCTTCACATAGTTTACTCCTTTAGAATTAGTATGCACTTGTAATAAATTTGAGTTTTTTAATGTGTATTTCAATTCCATAATTAAATAATCAAATGTATTGTAATACCACCTTTCTAAATCATATAAACATACTATAATTATCGTGCTATAAAATGGTAGTGTTACAATTTTATTTTTCTTTAACAACAATATCTTTATGTGGTAGCTATGGTTCCCAGTTTAATTCTTGTGTTCTGTGGATGATTTGATGAACTTGCAACATAAATTCATGTATCACGAGGTCCTGTCACTGAATATGATTACTAAATTGGTATAATTTCCCAATTTGTGTTAAAAATCTATGATTGCAAAAATAACAATATTTGCGGGTGAATTTTAATTCATGGTATCCTACCTACCTTCTTCGTTAATATAGAAATGAAAATTGATAATAAGCAATCGAGGCTCATATGATTCCCTCCATGATAATAATTTACGTATATACTTATCATTACCTATTCGTATCTTACTTCCTCCCAAACAATTATTATTCTCACATGTATGTGTGCGATATTCATCCATCCAGGTTGATTTTCTAAATTAAGATTATCTATCCATATTTTCTTTACTTACAATGCTAGTTTAACATGGTATTTTTCTTTTCAATTTCGCAGTTTTAAGATGCACCTTCTTCTTCAAGTGTAAACTTAATCTCTTATTACTTAGCCAATTTAATGCATCATATTTTCTAGTATGCATAATCAACGACCTATTAAACTAAGGAATTTCTGTAAAAATATTTAAGGGAATAATAGATTCGCTATAGAGTCCTGTCACGCAAAATCATAGTTTCTCCATATTTTTCCTTTCATAATAAATAATTTTATTGATTTTAGAATAACGTTTTCTATATGCTTTGGTAGCACAGGTATTTTATTATTTTGAATGTTGGTAGTGAAAGAGTTCAACTACTAAGAATTTAGCTAATCCAAATAGTATAACTGATAACTGTAAATATATTCCTTCCATGCATATGATTTTAACGTATGATGTTTATATGAATAACCCCTATAATAATAATTTTGTAATCTCAAACTTTATGTCAAAAAAATTGTTATCCAATATTATAAAATATCAAAGACGTGCAAGATCTAGTTTAGCTAACTTATTTCATAACACCCATTTCTTCTCAACTACAACCTCCGCCACTAAATAATTAATTATATATTATATCAATATCAATCATTAGTTACTTCAGGGTATTGAAACATTACATAAAATATTAAGAAAATAGAATGTCATAAATTCAAATAAAATCATCAACTTAGTACTTGGAAATTCACACCTGTTCTCCACCCATCTTAAAACTGGCTATACCAACTCACCCCTGAGCTAAGAAATCCTTTCCAGGAATCCCTGTTGATCCCTTTCAAAAGTATTAAATACTTTTCTTTCATGATAAAATTTCCTTTCAGCGTCGTCCCACTTTTGTGGATATTCTTATCCATTTTCCTAGGCATTTCCCATAAAAGCCTGCCTTTTTCTCCCACAATGCTTTTATGCCAAGCTTAGAATATTTCTCCAGCTAAAAAAATTAATGGATATTTATCTCCCACCCTTTAAGATGATATATAATTAATTCTATAATTATTATCATGAGATAGTTATCCAATCTCATTCCCCAATGAGATTTTATTTGGTAAGAATCCCATTTCTAGACGTCTCATTATGAGCACATTCATATCCTTTAATTTTTTATTAGTAAATATTTATTTACATAAATTCAATCATTTTCATGATCTTTCTTCCATTCTATCCACTGTAACTCATTCAAACAAAAACCATATTATAATAACAGAGGGATATGACACTAACTTAAGTGTGTCAAATATGGGCTTATAGGATTGAATGTATAAAAACCATTTTTCATCTACATCTACATAAGATCAATAGTTTATACTATATGAAATATAGAACATATAGTTAACCAAAAAACCGCAAAAAAACTAAACACTAATCATCATCATAGGACTCCACAAGGTTGAGGTCCTTTTCACTGGAACCAAGTAATTATGACTTAGGGAGGCACGGGATGTGATTTTCAATACGACTAAGGCAAATATTCTGTTGCTAGATTTGGAATTGAATCAGCTGCAATTCGTTTTGAATTTCGTAAAGACCAAGGTCTGATTTTCCAGAATTAACTCACAAAGTCATAATTTATTTAACCCTGAGATTCTTCATAATCCAATAAAGGTGTATTGTGTGTTTATACTAGGTGGTGCGACCATGGGTATGGACCAGATCTGGAACGATAAGTCACCAATCCTCCACCAGCAATTCAATTTTAGCTCATTAGTTGAGCTCAACTTCCCATGACGAGATCAATGTTTTCACTTGGGATGTAGTGACGATATTATATTCCTGAACTGCTTCCTACATTATGTGAGAATCTATTTTGCGACTACTTCTCCTTGGTGGATGAGCTAAGGAGGAACCTTTAGTTACTAGTCCTTATTGGCATGTGAAGGGATAATATAGTTAATAAGTAAATGATTTTTCTAATCTCCTGGATCAGTTGAGCCGTTCTCAAAATCTAACTCAACTTTCCCCATTTTGTGCCATGAATCAATTTTTTAATAAATTCTATCACTAGGTTCGAGTCTCCTTCCACCATTAAATTTCGTAACCCTTCCGTTCTTGCAATGAGAAACATGTGCTTAATAACATTCAACTCAACCTCATTATTGGTGGAAAATCCATAATAAGCTACATAAAAATTAATATTAAAACTCTCGAAATCTATTAACATATATCCATAAGGTGCATCTCTTGGATTAACTTAAGATACCCCATAAAAAATTAATTTAAGAAAACCAGCTCGGGTGGGGGGTGGGGGGGCGCGGGGGGGGGGGGGGGGTGTTGAGGGGGGTCGGGGGGGAGGAAACTTGGGAGGAGACTCTATAGGAGAGACCAAAATTTTCTTGGATGTTAGAGCGAGCATTTGCAAGAAGAGATTAATAATATATAGCATCCTAACTTCATGAGGGGCGACCTGCCAATCATCCAGATGCCATTTCTCCGCTAGTATAGTATCCCTTATGTTTTGAATAACACTTGTCCAGATCTATGCCCAGGGAAGAATTTAGTCATTGAATACTCGTCTATTTCTTTCTTTCCAAATATCCTAGAGGAGAAAAACCAAGGAAATACTCCAAGCCATCTTTAGGACCCGGATATAGAAGGTGTCATTTCTCCATATTTCTATGGATGCCCTAATGCTAGTAAAATATCAGTCTATATGTCCAAAAAGTTTCCCAATGTTCCTCCATAATTAATCCGTGATAGGACAAAGATTTGAAATATGCTTCGTATCCCCCATATTGGATTCACAAATGCTAAATATTGACGACCCCTGAATTCCATGCTTCTGGATTTGATCCCATATGAAAATTCTTTTATGGCACACAACCACAGAAAGTAATTTACCTTTGGCCAGAATTTCCATGTCCATTTTATCCTCCATATAGGATTGAGGTGATCCACATGTTCCTCGGTGGCTAATATATAAGCTTACTTGATTTTAAACATCCCTTTGGTTGATTAACCCCATCAGAGAATATTTGGTCATTCCAGAGTTTCCAACTTCCTAGATTTAAGCTCTTTTACTAGGAGATCTCACTAAGTTGAATCTGGGGTGTTGGGTCATAAAGGTGACTCTTTAAAGGTAACATCAATGATTTTCATTTAATTATCAACCCAGGGAAATTCTTGCTATTTAAAGACTATAAGCACAGTATATGCAAGTGTCATCGGATGACAACTAATCGAAATTATCACAAGGAAGACTGTCTAATTCTCGAAGTTCAATCAAATCAACTTGGAAGTGAATTATAGAATGATTTTGACTATTAAAGGGAGCTAACTCTGTTCGAAGCCTATGTAGAAGTAACTACTCAGGGATGGAAAGAATAAACTACAATTAAATAACGTGCTTTGATGAATTGAACAACAACCGTAGTTAATTGAACAAAAATCAATTATTCTAAATTTTCAATGGAATTGTCTTTTAATCAACTAATGACAACTTTCTGAATTAAACTGAAACCAATGCTCATAATGATAAAGAAAGATCCAATATTAACTACATGCAGAATGGAATAGTATTCATGCTAAAATTCATCGAACAAGTATAAAAGCATTGAACAATTATGAAAGCATTAAAAATTTATGAAAGCATTGATTTTAAATAAGAAGGCATGAATGGTAAACTAGTATAATGAAAGAGGAAGTTGTAGCATCTTACGTTCACAATTAACCAATTTAAATGATATCTTATGAAATGCACTAGATAACTGAAAATGCAAATTCTGTAAATAAACGTATAGCACAGAAGTAGCAAAGAATCTCCCAAGGATAGGCCCAAAGCCACCAGAAGTCTACTGCTAAGGAATACTCTGAGATTGTCTATTCCAAAAATGACAAATTCTTTATTATGCTGCAGAGTAATGCATTAATACAACTTGATGATTTTGTCCCAATACGTCTATTACAGGGAATATATATATATATATATATATATATATATATATATATATATATATATATATATATCTTGGTCATCTTCGGTCTTTTAAAGGTGAATTCAAAAGTAGTAATAGATCCTTTCCATACATCACCCTGTTGCTTTGTGACTGTCATTTGAGTACTCCAAGTGTGGATGTGCCTCTCCATCTTCTGCCAGTCTGTAGGAGTCATTATGATCCCATTTTCTTCCCTTGTCAGCTTTCTGTTGGTCATCATCAGTTCAAATTATTTGCTTCCCTATCAATAAATATATGACAAGTGAGTCCTTATGTTATTAAATACTCCTTTTACCATTAGTTTACTCTGCCTTGGATTTACGTTATTTTCCTTTATGTTATTGCTAAAATGGGGTGAAATGTACCTTCTTATTAGCCCAACATACTCCCCTACTTACCTTTTTTCAGGTCCTCATGAAAATAAATGGTTGAGGTGTAGCTGGGTTAGAGAATATGTAGGGTATACCTCCTCTTTATAGAGTCTGAAGCCATGTCTTTGTTTGATTTTTGCAAAGGCTGAACTTGTGTGCCCCTCTGGCAACTCATAATCGTGATGATAGTCCTCATGGGGGTACTAGATGAGGAGGCACCTATATGTGCACCATATCCATGTAGGGCCCATGTTCAAAATTAGGTTGCTGTACAGAAGGAACCTGGAAGCAGCAACTTTGAAGTTCCTGTATCCAAATGGCTCTCTGTTCTTCACATTGTTTGTAGAGGCTACCATCTCTGTTTGGTTGCTACCATTGCTTCTTCTTGAATTTCTTGGAAGTATGCTGGTCCATGCTACACAATATCTCTGTGGATGGGCCCCAACATGGATATCACTCATTTTCTTCACATGAATTTCTTATGATGGGTGAACATGTATAGGGGTTTAATGGGTTCCCCCTTGACCCATAGGTCTAGGCCATGCTCTCTCTTCTGAAAGGTGTTGTAGGCTTTAGCCCACTGATTTTGGTTCTTGGCAAAAGATAGGAATGCCCAGAACTGAACGTCCCCTATGAAGGGGCTAGGATTATTGTCCCTATCCTCCTCTAGAAAGAAATTTTGTAAATATAATTCACATAAAATATGTTGGACCTCCTCATCCTACTCATTGCAACACTGGACAAATTCCTCAATGGTTTTAAAAGTGGCGGGCTTCCCTACCCTGACAGCCTTTACTTTAAACAATAAATATAATTCTACTAATAATAGAGCATAGTTGGTGGCTGGTGCCCTGCAAGTTAATACATCAGAGTAAATATAGAAAACCATACTAGTTTTCTTCTTAGCTTGTTGCACCTGATCCCGTGCTTTCTTTACTTTTTTCCTTTCTTCCTTGAGTTGGGAAAATGTTTCATCCTCAGTTGCAGAAAGGTCTTTAAATTTCTTCATAAGTTCTTGATGTTCCTGTAAGGGCACTACTTCTTTTTTACACCGGGCCAATTCATGCCGGACTTGAATTAATTCGTTATGCGATTTCTGATTGGTATCCTTTTCCACTAGGGGAGTGTAGGCAGGTGTCATCTCTGTTTGTGTTTCCTTATCTTCTATAAGTTCGATATTAGTCTACACAGAAGCTTCAGTAGTGTCCAATAGGTTAGTCTGTACAGAAATTTTAGCAGTTTCTACCAATTGGGTAACAAAATTTGTTTGGGATTCCATGGTTGCCAATTCCTTCTTAGATTTCTGAGCCTTTCTCACTTCCTTCAACTTTATCTATAGATGTTGTATCATCTTACTCAACCTCTTGCAAGTCTTGCTCAGTTTCCTTAACTTCTTTTTAGTTGATTTCTCTTCTAGCAAGGTTTTGGCAGGGGAAGGAGGAGTAATGGCTTCGGTTTCAAGACTGATGGTGCCAGTTCTAAGGTTATCAGTGATGATATTTCCTTCCTTTTCTCTGGAGTTTATTTCTATATTAATGTCTTGACTGGGTGAGATAATGTTCCCTTCAGGTGTCAGGGGAAATGTCTCCATACTTGTGTTTTGTTCTAATGGAACAGTGTCTCCCGACAGATTTCCAAATTTGAATATACCTTCTATCCGATCTTCCCTACTCACCCGTTCACTGTTGGGGGGAGATAAAACCCTCAAAGCCTATAATTCATCATGGTGGGGTGATATTTCAATGTGGCTAGAGCTAGTGGCAGTGGCAGATTGATCCAACATGTCCCTCTGCCCCTCAGCTTGTTCATATGGGCTTCAAATTTCATGAGATGCCCTCATTTGCTCCAGAACTCGAGCAATTTCTTCTTCATAGTATTGTAAGGCATAATTTTAGGGTTTCAAGGTGGTGTATGGGATGGTCTCGCCTCATCTGGTAATTCAGAGGTGTCTTGTCGTAATTGCAGCCTTTCAGACCGTCTTCGTTTCCTTGGCTCTAAGGTCAAAACACGTGCCCTCCTTCCTCTTGCTCTCTTGGGTATGTTTATTCTGGGAAGGTCAATTCCTATTCTGACAGGGTTTTCCTTAGGGGCATGTAGGAAAGGATTAAACAATTTGTCCCAAGATGTTTGTTGTTTTCCTAGCCCATGAATGTTTATTAATTTGATCAAGCCATGGTGGTTGAAAAATCCTTGGGGAATTTTGGCTTTTCTAATTTGAACAACAATATCGTGCAATATAGAATTCAAGAAAGAAGGAAGATAAAATGAAATTTTTTGTTTGAGAATAGCTAATAGTTTAAGTTGATGGGGTTTTACCATGTCCTAGAATCCATCACATGTGTTGTGCCTTTGTATGAAAACTGCCAATTATTGCCAAGGTTGATGTAAGGACACATGGTTGATCCCCTTCCCCTTTCACTCAAGTGGTTCACCCGGGTCTTGGTATACCGAGATTGCTTCTTGTAGGAGAACATGTTTTTGGGTCCATATTTCTCCTTCTGTTGGTAGTCCAGAGACCTCAACGATGATATCCTCTGCGACCGGTATAATTCTTCCTCTTAGTCTGGTATGTCCCTCCCATAGGTTTTGCAGGAATTCAACTTCTATTTCCGTGTCAAACCCTTGTAGTCTGTGTATATATGGCAACCAAACAACTTGCTACAGAATGGTGCGAGCTACTTCTGAGATTTGGAATATTGTGCATTCATTTCAGAGAGAATTCCCTCCCATGGCTAATGTGTTATCTGAACTAATTTCTAATTCTATCTGCATTTCTTCCGGCCCTGTTGGTTAAAAAAAACACTACATGCGAGAGAAAAAAATTGAAACCTCATATCGTAAATTCATGTAACCTCATATCGCAAATGAAATGATATTTTAGTCCCATCAGCGTATCCAAAGGAATTTGTGCAGGGAATTCACATGCTTATTCATTATGGATATTTGCACACCCCCTCTCGAGAGAAGGGCATCCACGTCCTTAAGTAAAACAGAGATTGCAACAATCATGAATGAATACAAGCGAAAGGTCAGAAATCAGTAATCATAGTTGTATGAGAGAAGGGCGTCTGTGGCCTTGGAGCTTAAGAAAATAGGAGAGATTGCAACAATCATGAATGCATGTGATGAAAAGGTTAGAATCAGTAATTATCACAAGTGTACATCAGGTGAAAATGACCGAAGAGGGGGAGAAAAGTGGTATAGCAAATATTATGACAGGATGTCCTTATTTTGATGGTGTAGCATGATGGAAGCATGAGAGTGATGGATTATGATTGGTGTCGTCATCCCTTAATTGAAACATGAAAAGATAATTCATTCATAGTTAATTATGCGGGTAGATAGTGTTAACACTTATTTGAGTAGTACATTTATCTCGGAAATGGATTAAATAGGAAATAAGGCATGCAAAAGTAATTGGATATTGTTAGAAACATACTCCCATACCATAAACAGAGCCACTGCTGCCAGAAGGCATTCATAGCTTCGATAGGGTTGCTATTTTAACCCAGAAATGAGCCAGAATCCTCTATGTAAAAGTATATATTTTACCAATTTTATGGAGAGATCACTGTGCTGGTGTGGTGGCTAGATAGTCAAGCCGCCACTCACTGGGGTTGTAACATAGTGATTAGGTCAGCTCGTGATGAGACCTCTTGTCCTTCAAGCAGTTTGAGCTGTCGAGAAGGTCACTACCTTGGTGTGTTGACCATTGTGGGCATGTCAATTGTTAAACACTTATGATAATGGTAGGTTGGCTCGTGATGAGACCCCTTATTCTCCCTTAAAAATTTGCATATAATATTTCCTTTTGAAAAGTAATCATTTTTCTTATTTTATGGAGAAATCGTTGTGTTGGTGTGGTGGCGAGATGCTGACAGTGCCACTCACTAGAATTGTAACAGAGTGATCAGGCCAGCTTGAGATGATACCTCCTCTCCTTCAAGCACTTTGAGCTATCAATAAGGTCATTACCCTGGTGTGTTGGCCATTGTTGGAATGTAACTTGTTAAATCCCTATGATCATGGTAGGTTGGCTCGTGATGAGACTCCCTATTCTCTCTTAAAAATTTGCATGTAAACATAATATTTTCTTGTTCTTTATACATGAAGGGAGGCTCATTAACTCCTTAAGAGTTAGGGATGGTGTGATAAGTAAAAATAATTCCAATACAATTAATACTCTTTATTCCTATATCCTTATGTCAAGGGTATATACTACTCGAGGGTGTAGAAAGATATGCCATCATAAGAATATAAATTAATTGTGGGATAATATGTTTGAACAAAATATGTCTAGCCTTTCATTGCATAGATAAACCATGTCAGCTTCCGGAGTAGAGATTTCCATCAAAGTTTCAAAGGATCATCATATTAGTAGTGTCACTGATTTTCTCCTTTTCAGGTGCTAATTCCCATTCAAAAATGACTTTTATGGCCAGGGTGTGTAATGAGGAGTGGATATTCAAAAAGAGATCATCAAAAAGAAAGAAAAACATGCTTAGAAAGAAAAAAATCAGTTTTTCCATTCGATTGAACAATAGATGTTCAATCGGATTGAACAACAGGCATTCAAAGGTTTGAACAATAAAAATAAACAAACACATGGCCATTCAATTCTATTGAACAACAACTATCCAATTGGATTGAACAACAACCATTCATAGGTTTTAACAAAAAAAACAAACACGCAAACACACGGCCATTCAATCTGATTGAACAATAGCTATTCAATTGGATTGAACAACAGTCGTTTAAAGGTTTGAACAGAAAAAAAAAACACATGGCCCTTCAATCCGATTGAGCAACAACTGTTCAATTAGATTGAATAGTAGTCGTTCAAAGGTTTGAACAAAAAAAAACAAACACATGGACGTTTCAATATGATTCAACAACAGCTATCCAATTGGATTGAACAGTAGCCATTCAAAGGTTTGAACAACAAAAATAAACACACACATACATGGCCATTCAATCTGATTGAACAACAACTATTCATTGGATTGAACAACAACCGTTCAAAGGTTTGAAGAGAAAAAATAAGCACACAAAAGAAAGTATAAAGAAAAATAATACAACTGTGAGTATGAAGAATTTACAACAAATGAGAAAAAATATAAATTCTAAGGGAAATATATAGAATATTTGCAAGAGGAAGTAACAAGTTTTCATGAACTTAAAGTTGCAGGGCCATCACCCCCTGCAGCTAAAATTTGGATGGTGGGATCCCTGTGCACCTGTTGGCTGAAAGACTCCTTTGTAAGTGGTTTGTGATAGAGGCGCACTCTTTGTCCATTGACTCGGAAGGTAGAACCAGATCCGTCTATGGTAGTCAAGGTGAGGGTACCATGGTTGTGTACTTCCTGAATTTCGTATGGACCGAGCCACCTTATTTGTAACTTACCTAGGAAGTCTTGGAATATGGATTCGTAGAGAAGTGCCCAATATCCTTTCTGGAATGTCTTCTTTTTTATGAGGTTTTCATGCCACTTATCTCATTATTTTTGAATAATTGCAGTGCCCTGTAGAGGCAGTAGCCGTGTTTCATTCAATTTATTTATTTGTTCGAGTCTTCTAATCCGGGCCTTCATTAAATCCAGCCCCACCTCCTGGGCTATCCTTAGAGTATTTATTTTGAATTTGATAAGGAAAATTGGTTTTCTTCCAAATAACAGGTGGTACGGAGAGTATCTAGTGGTGTTTCACCATGTTGTACGGTAAGCCCACAAGGCCTCTGGTAGTCTAGTAGCGCAATCCCAGGGATGTGTTCAAACTGTTTTAGTAAGAATTTCCTCAAGGACTTTGTTGGTGCTTTCAACCTGCCCGTTTGTCTACGGGTGGTAGGGAGATGTGACTCTATGCATGATATGGTAGTTCTTCAGAGTAGCCATAATTTTATTTCCCACAAACTGTGTCGCTCGATCAATTATCACTTCCTGAGGTAAGCCATATCGCACAAATAGCTCAAAAATAAAATTGATCATAGATTCTTCTATAGCTCTTGATAAAGTCACCATTTCTACCCACTTCATCATGTAATTTGTGGCAAATAGTATGTAAATCTTCTGGTTTTATGGTTGAATGGTCCAATGAAGTCCAATGCCCATCGTTCGAAAGGTTCCACTACCAATTGTTGTAATGTAATTTCATTAGTTTGGCCTGGGTAGCCCATTCTTTGGCAACTATCACAAGCTTGGACCTATTTCTTGGAAGATTTAAAAATTGTAGGCTAATAATAACCCATTTGCAATACTTGTGCCCTGTCATGCAATCTGCAAAATGACCACCACATGGTTCATCATGATAGGACTGTAGGATGTCATAAATCTCATCTTCTCGGATGCATCTGTGTATATGCATATCATCTCCTACATGAAAAATATATCCACTGATCTAGGAGGATCTAGCACTGCGTTGAACAATAAACTTCTATTCCTTTGATTTCAAGTGTCTTGGCACCTTCCCTACTACCAGGTAGTTCGCTACATCTACGTACCATGGTGTTTTTTACTTCTACAACAAACAGATGTTCGTCGAGGAACTGATTTTCCACTGCTAGTGTGTCATCTAACTTCGAAACTCTAGACATGAAAATTGCAACTAAATTCTCCTTCCCTGGATGGTCTTTGATAGTTATGTCAAATTCCTGTAAAATAAACAACCAACAAGTCACTCTCCCATTTGTAATAGGTTTATTGGCTAGATATCTAATGGCAGAGTGATCAGTATACAAGAATACTTGATAGCGAGTTATATAATATCTAAATTTATTGATAGCATAGATGACAACTAGGAACTCCTTTTCAGTCACTGTATATTTTAATTAGGTAGGAGTGAGATTCTTGCTGAAATAATAAATAACATAGGGTTTTTTTATCTTCTTCTTGACTGAGAATTGCCCCTATCACTGTGTCAGATGCATCCAAGGAAATGTGAAAGGGCAGCTCCCAGTTAGGGCCACGTAAGATTAGCGCTATCGAGACCAGTTTGTTTAAATATGAAAAAGCACTGTCACATTTATCAGACCAATGGAATTCAACATTTCTAGTTAATGCATACAAAGGTACAAAAATTTGTGAGAAATTCTTTATAAACCTACGATAGTACCCTGCACATCCAAGGAAACTATGTATCTCTATCTGCATACAAGGTGTGTCTAGTAAAATGATTACCTCTATATTTTTCGGATCTACATGTATTCCAGCTGCAGAGATGTAGTGTCCTAGGATTACTCATTCGGTCATCATCATGTGACATTTTTCATTGCTCAAACACAATCTAGTAGCAATACATCGTTCCAATACTTTTTCTAATGTTTCTAGTGCTTGATCAAAATCATATCCATATGGGGTAAATATGTCTATGTAAATTTTGAGTCCTTCATTTATTAAATCAGAAAAAATGTTGATTATGGCTCTTTGAAATGTTATTGGGGCATTGCATAATCCAAATGGTAACTCCCTATAGGAAAATGTACCCCATGGGTGAGTAAAGGTTTTTTATCCTGGTCTTCAGGGGCTATCTGGATTTGATTGTAATGGTTGAACCCATCAAGGAAGGAAAAGAACCACTTTCCTACAAATGTATCAAGGAATTGGTCAATAAAAGGGAGGGGAAAGTGGTCTTTCTATGTTTCTTTATTCAGTTCTTTGTAATCGACCCAGATTCTCCATTTCCCTTTCTTCTTAGAAACAACTAATAAAGGAGAGACCCATTTGTTGTCTGAGATAGGATAAATGAAGTTTACATCAAGCATCTTTTGCAACTCATCTTTTACAATGTCTTTCAGATGCCGGTTTAGCCTCCATTGAGGCTGCTGCATAGGCTGAGCCTCCTTGTCAATATAAATGTGATGTGTGCATAGCTAAGGATCTATACCCTTCATGTCTAGGTAGTCCCAAGAAACTTCTCCCTTATATTTATGTAAAACCTTAATGATCTGCTACTGTTGGTTACTATCCAGACTACCATTGATATTTAAAACCTTTCTTGGCTCAATTTCAATTGGTATGCTATTGTGAACAATAGTTGTGGGTATGTCTTGATTATCAATTTCTGCCAAGGGGTTTTCTTGTGCTTCATAATGAAGAACTGCTTTTAACATTTGGCATTTTAGGTTTTCAGACTCATATGGCTGATTCATGAATTGATTGATTACATCATCTTTAGTTTGATCTTTCAATTCAAGAGCTTTAACTATTGTTAGTGGTGGGCAGATGTTTTGTTCCTAGTATATATGTGGATGCATGTGAATGTTTACAATGGGTAGAATTGGCTTGGCGGGTGGGTAAATGACAATATCTTTTATGGAATCACCTCTAGAAATGGTCATGCTGCCTATCTAGTAGCCTATGTAAGAATCGAATGTTGCTAACCAAGGTCGACCCAGTATCAGTGGGTGTCCATCCATTCTACTTTTTGGGTTAATAACTAAAAAGTCAGCCGGATACTCCCATGAGTCCAAAGAAACCAATATGTCTTGTAATATTCCTTCTGGTTTGATAACAGATCTGTCAGCAAGTTCTAGTAAGGTATACATCAGTTCTAACATTGTTATGCCTAACTTATCGTAGGTTTCTGTAGTTAAGATGTTGATGGCTGCCCCTAAGTCAACCAATGTGTTTGAAAAGGAGCGACTAGCGATTTGTATAGATACTATGGGGTTCCATGGATCCTCATATTTTATGGGTGTTTCTTTACCCAATAGTAAGTCTGACAGTGCCCCTACCACATGAATAGTGGGTACAATTTTTGCATTCCTCACCTGTTTCATTATGGACAGCTCTTTAATTGTCTTGGCATAGATAGGAATGTCGTGTATAGCCTGCAGAAGAGGGATTTTAATGCAAAGATTTTTTAATTCTCCCAAGAGATCAAAATCTAAAGAGACTATTGGTTTAGGAAATGTTAATCTTTCAGGGAATGGAGGGGGGGAAATAATAAGCTTTTCAAGGTTCGTTTGGCCAACTGTGGCCCTCCCCTGCTTTACCTTTCTTTCAGTCATAGTTGTTTTTCTAGGTGCTATCGGAATTTCATATTCAAGTTGTGGCAGGGTCGTATCTTCTTTTGGTGAAATAACACGTCCTGATGGCAGCCAAAGTTCATTGCATTGCTTCTATTCAGTTTCAGGGTTTGGTTTTTCCACAATCTGAATTGGCTAAACCGGCCTATTGTTGGGATTAGGAATGGGTTGAGCCGGCAGTTGAGGATGCATGATAGGCTGAGGATTGTGTTAGACTGGGTATGGAGTTGGTAATGTAGTTTTATTCTAAACCCTTGTCCCCATCGATAGAGTGGTCATTCCTAGAGGCATATGCCAGTTTTGAGACCAATTTGTGGTCTGCAAAGGGGAGGTAGGCCACTGGGACTAATAGGGATTATTTTGCCAGTAAGGGGGAGAAAAATGAAAACTTGGCCAATTATTACTTGAAGAGGGTTGTGTTGGCCAAGGAGGTATAGGAAATGATTGAGATGGCCAAGTAGAAAAGGTGACTGGTTCTGCCAAGCTGTTGCAAGGTTTTTTTGCTTAAACTATGGAGAAGAAAAGGACTAAGGTAGGTCTTGTGGCATACCTTGTCATGCTTGCCACTGTCGATGTTGGTTCATCAGATAGATTGGTTTTGTTTCTTCTTATTCTTATTTAAAAACCACTTTCAAACTCGGAAGTGAAGGGAAATTGTCAGTGGCGTGGTCCTTGGTATAAATAGTGCAAGCCTGGACCATGTCTAATGGACATTCCTGTTGGCTGTGCTTCTTCCGACACCGTGGAAAAAAGACAACCAAGTTTTGTTCTTCTATAGATTTCTTCTATTTGGCTTGTAGGACATCTAGCTGCGTTGTCAGGGTGCCCAAGATATCTTATTAAAATCCTCTAAAATATTACCAAATTCAACTCTGGTCACGTTGCCAATGGACTGTTTAAGATTCCTTGTAGCTGAGTCTCGCCTGGTTGGCCTACCTCGCGTACTACCCCGAGAACACTTGATACATAGTGAAATAATGTCATTATACTCTTCTTCATAGATGTTTTTCCATTATATTAAGCATTTTGACCCATTCTTCTTTCATTCCCTTAATCATCGTCGCTTTTAAGATATCTTTAGATAGTGTAGTATATGGAGACCTTTGAAAGTTATATTAAAATATTTCGATGTGTTCTTCTAATGTCTCATTGTCCTTTGCAGACATATTGAATATTTCATATTTTAATTCTTGAGTATGACAATAGTCTTGATATTTGTTAAGAAAGTATTTTTTCATCTAATCCCTGCTATTAATGGCTCCTCCACCGAGCCCCATAGACCAACATATTGTTTTTCCCTTCAAAGTAGAGGGGAATAAATTCAGTTTATAAGGGTCAGTGGTGTAGTCATATCCTCTACATAAGACATCAAATTCAAATAAGAATACATCTGGATCTTTCGAGGTCAACCGATGGAAGGTGGGGATGTTTTCTAATGGAATGGATTTCAAAGGGGCATTTACAGCCAGATCAACAATGGGATACTCCAATGTTGATGTGTGTCTTTGGTTTTGGTTGTTTTCCATTTGATCAAAGATATGCCAATAATATTCATGGATTTCTTGTTCTGGAGGAATAATCTCAGTGGAATTAGGGAGTGGATGCGGAGGAAGCCTTACAACACTTCCTCGATCTAGGATGCTAGGTGCCTCTATCTCTACCACTTTCTTAGGGGATCCAGGCTCTAGAGTTTATACTTGTACTGTACTGCTAGGTTCTCCCTCTCCTTCTTGCAAATTGGAAGAACCTCCCTCTCTCGAAGGGTCAGGACTTACATGATTAGTACTCTGAATGCTTTGTTCAGACCCTTCTGTTTCACTATTAATCTCATCATGGGCTCCATATGGTGAGGTTGTTGCCTAAGGGAGTGTAGTAGGTATCTACGTAGGAATGGTTCTGGGTCCTATGGATGCCTCAGATTTAGCCTTCTTAATGATTTCGTCTATATATGATGTTCTTCCAAGAACCACCAGTCTTTTGGGTTTTGTGGATTTAAGTGGGGGATTATGAACTGTTTCTATCTGTTTCTTCCTATTCATAAAACAAGAGCATCTATCCTACTAACCTCTACATAATTGTTGGAAAGCGGGTTGGAGAGCAAGCGTTTTTCTTGCTGCTACACAGGTTCTTACCTCTTGTTTTCAATACCAAATTATTTCACAGCAAAAGGAAAAAGAAATAAAGGACATCACTCTTAAACACTCTCCCCGACAATGATGCCGAAGTGTTGGGTCATAAAGGTGACTGTTTAAAGGAAACCTCAATGCTTTTCATTTAATTATCAATGCATGGCAAGTCTTGTTATTTCAAGAGTGTAAGCATAGTATATGCAAGTGACATCGGAGGACAACTACTCTAAATTATCATAAGGAAGTCTATCTAATTCTCAAAGTTCAATCAAATCAACTTGGAAGTGAATTATAGAATGATTTTCACTATTGAAGGTAGCTAACTCTATTCTAAGCCTATGAAAAAGTAACTACTCAGGGCTAGAAAGAATAAACTACAATTGAACAACGTGCTTTGATGAATTGAACAACAGCTATAGTGAATTGAACAACAATTCTAATGAATTGAACAAAAATCAATTATTCTAATTTTGCAATTGAATTCTCTTTTAATCAACTAATGAATTTTTTTTGAATTAAACAGCAAATGATAAAGAAATATCCATTCTTAGCTACATGCAAAATGGAACAACAATCGTGCTAAAAATAATCGAACAAGTATAAAAGCATTGAACAATTATGAAAGCATTAAACAATTACGAAAGCATTGATTTTAAAAAAGAAGGCATGAATGGTAAAATATTATAATGAATGAGGAAGCTGTAGTGTATTATGTTCACAATTAACCAATTTAAACCATATTTTATAAAATGCACTAGATAACTGAAAATGAAAATTCTATAAATAAAATTTTAGCACAGAAGTAGCAGAGAAGCTCCCAGGGCTAGGCCCAAAGCCACCAGAAGTCTACCGTTAAGGAATAATCAGAGATTGTCTATTCCAAAAACGCCAAATTATTTATTAAGCCGTAGAGTAATACATTAATACAACTTGACGATTATGTCCCGATGCATCTATTACATGGAATATATATATATATATATATATATCTTGTTCATCTTCAGCCTTTTAAAGTCGTTTCAAAAGTAGTAGCGGATCCTTTCCATATGGGACCCTACTGCTTTGTGACTATTATTTGAGTACTCCAAGCGTGGATGTGCCTCTCCAACTTCCACGTACTGGTCCATAGGAGTCATGAAGATCCCATTTTCTTCCCTTGCCAACTGTCTTTTGGTCATCAACAGTTCAGCTGCTTTTCTTCCCTATCAATAAAGATATGAGAAGTCAATTCTTATGTTATTAAACACTCCTTTTACCATTATTTCACTCTGTCTTGGCTTTACATACAAGGGCATCACTCAATTAACCTATGGCATAGCATGTGTGTTTGGCATACTAAAAAATACCCTTAATTTGACTACATATTGGAAAATACCTCTAAAAATCACTTTATTTAACCCCCTAGCAATACTAACCCATTGCATTTTCCCAATTTAAAAACCCCCTACTTTCACTAGATATTGTAGGTATCCGTTTTTTCATTAACATTTTTTATACCCCTTTATATTTATATCCTTAACATAATGACATGATGCCTCTCTTATGACCCCACAGGCATTCTACAATTCACCTTTCTTCTTGTGATATACATAGGAGATGCATATTAGTATTCCCACAGTGTGATTACTCAATCCACACTCAAGCACATCTCACTATGATTTGTTGCATTTAATGGTCTAAGGCATACAAAGATCAACCGTGTTTTAGGAATATTGATTATGTGCATGTCTATAAAATGACATATAAATTGATCTATATGATGATGAAAAATAAATTCATCAATCTTTATGAATATGTTTGCTCCGAATAAGGTGTTTGATCACAAGTCTAGACCCTCTTCCCTTTGAAAGCTTCTTGTTAAAAAATCGAACTACAACCTCATGTACTCAAACTAGTGCCTTATTAAGGTGGAACAACAAAAGTTACAGTTTCAGAGAGTTATATAGAGAAGAAAAGGCAAGGTGAGGATGAGAGTTATGAGACCCTCCCTTTTCTTTAATGAAAAAAAATATTGTTCTCTCTTGTTTTTAATTTAAGTGTTTTAATGAGAGCCCCATGGTATATTTTATTAAGACATCATTTGGAAACGACCCATGTGGATGGCATTAATGGTTTTTTAAGCTTGGTGATGTGATTTAAAGAGCTCTTACTGCTATATTTATTGTTTTCAAGATTATCAAAAATATTTTGTAAGCATTGTAGACAGTTTCCCCCAAGTTCAAATGGATGGTATTATGTGGCCATGTTTTGTGAACCTTCCCAACATCAACGTGCTAGGTAGGTTTTGCCCCCAATTTTTTCAGTAAGCATCTTTCAAATATGGAATTTCAAATTTGGAGGTATCTGTGGTGTCACAACACTATATTTTCTGGATTGGAGAAGATTTAATAAGCCCAATATTCACTAGCTTAAGAGAAGAATGTGTTTTCAAAATGATACCAGAAATTTCAAGGCCCATTTGGAAGCACTGGAGATGTAGTAATAATTACTGTAACAACTATAATCAACAACCTCAAGATGAATCTTCAGTCATAATTACTGTAATAACTATACTCAATAACCTCAAGATGAATCTTCAACAATGTTCACAAAAGGGGATCATTGTCACCATGTCACGGAGAAGATTATTGCTATACAAATGTCAAGGTTATTATGACAAAATCAAGATCCGTCATATTGTCATTAATCATTAGTATACAAATGTGAAACATGGTCACTCACTCACACATAGGTCACATTCTATAGATTACTTCCTTTGACAGTCTCATTATTATATATCCACAAGATTACTATAAATTTCATTTTCAAATCTAGGTTCTCTTATGTCACCAAAGGTGTCAAGATATCGTGACAATATTAAATGCTAAATCACCATGCTCAACCATACTGCCTCAAGAATCAAATCTTGCAGTAACCAACTGAAATTAAATTTTTTAATAAGCTTCATAACATGTTATCTATGATACACAGATAGACTCAAGACTTATTTGCATCTAGCTAGACAACTCAGTACGTCAAAATCCTAGACAATTGTATACTTTAAGGTTTGGCCACTAACACACAAGAACATAGAATTCCATTAGTTCTTTTCACTTCCACAGAAGCCCTTGCTTTAGAAACTCAATCTGAAATTTATTCCATGATGACAAGATGATGATGGAGAGGTAAAATTCTGTTTTTTCTGCTACACGCTGATTAATCACCTGAAGAGGAAAACTTTATTGCATCTGCAAATGCCAAAATTTTGATTTGGTAGTGATCAAACTCAATTTTAGTGTGATGCCAACTTCTACCTTCTTGGCTCAAGATATTCACTATAGATTTAAAGATGACCATGTAATGAACAAGCCTTTATCAGCAACAATTCCTACATGAAAAAGTGCATATGAATTCAAGGTGCCAAAAAACACATCAAAGTATGCAAAGTGTCAATTAAAATATCAAGAATATTTTTAAATTAAACACATACACCATGCCTATTTCAGCATAATCACCTTTATGTTTTCCAGTTTCATTCCCTCTATGAATAATATTTAGAGGTCCTGTCTCATTATCCAGTCCTTGTTCAGAATGCAGATTAGAGACTATAACCAATTCCATCGGAACATGACCAGCAAGATCAGGCGGTTGATCCTTTCCCACAGACAATATAGCCTGAAGAAATGATAAGAAAATTAGAAAAATATTCATACAGGTAGGCATGCTAATGCTAAAATTTTATATTGTGCTTTGTACTACTGAGTTGTATACTGTTATGGTTTACCTCTAAGTCCACATAAGTGAGTTCTTTCCCAATCGACCTCAAGAACTTGTCTAGATCATTAGTTGTAAGTGGTGCAAGCATAGGAGAAAAAACACCATGTTTAAAGTGACAGCTAAAATATTCTCTACATCAACATTGACCAAATAGTAAATATATGCACTAACATTTAGAATACATACAGTAGTCTATGTCAAAAGTTGCAACTCCATGCAAACTATACAAATGAAATGAGCCAGCATTCATTAGGAAGTTGAAAGATATTTGTTCTTCCAGCTTTATCATTTATGTTTTAAGGTGTAACTTGATTTTCACAAGAAAAAAAAGCTAGAAATGATACCAACCATAGGGATCTCTGTTATGTAAGTCATTAAATGAATATCTCTGAGGATTGAAAAGTACTAAATATTTCGAGCATAAAGTAGTAATTGGAAAAAGGTCCATATCCATCAAATGCTACCTAAAACAAAGAGTAGAAGCATTGCCAAAATATTTAACATATAACTCTAAAACATAATTACGCAAACTTTTAGATAGAAAAGGAGTAGAACAATAATGTAGAGATCAAATAGATGGAAACCACAAGTCATGACACAGAAATGGCAAGCAAGAAAATTTGGTAGACACCAAATAGATAACGGTAACCATAATAAGTGATGGAATTGAAATGGGAAATTATATTATGTTAATGACATAACAGATTGAAGAAGTCAACTATCACATTAATCACTTCAAAATAAACATAAATACTTGTCTAGGAAAGCTAGGAACAAGGTTATATAGATTGAAAAATGATTAGAGGAGAAGGATGTAACCAGTGGAGGTACAAATTGAGATTTAGAAAACAAATAAAGTAACAATAAACATTCAAAAACACATAAGAATAAAGGAAAAAGCCTGAGATTGAGAATACAGATAGGGATACTCAAAGCTTAAATCATTAAATGTTGAATGTTGAAACAAGAAACAGTGAAAGTGGCATCCAGAAACATCATTCCTTGATCCTAGTGAAAAATAAGCACCTACACTACGTGGGGCCCACACAGGCTATTTTTAGGTGTATGTCTAATTTTATAATGGTGAGCATATTATAAAATTAGCAGGATGCTAATTCTAGATGGTTGAGAAAATTCTATATTTGGATGAATTTATATTTTTAGAACATGGGTGAAGTATATTTATAGATCTCTAATCTAAAAATAGAATTCTTGTCGATTATTATTAGCCCTTAATAATAATCAGGCAATAAATAGTAACTTATTCTCTTGGAGCACTTTATTTCAGTGAAAATATTTGGCACATCAGTGGGCTGAAGAAATTACGCAATTCCTAGGGTGGTTGGTGACTCATGCATGGAGGACTTCGTTATAATTGATTGTGGCAAGTTGTAACATAGTTGGAAGAGTAGTTATGGGAGTTGTTATTTAGTTTAACTCAGTTCAGTGAGTTAAACTCAGTTGCGCTAGTTGTAACTGAAGATACACTAGTGAAGGATGAGTGAATTAATTAGTTAATTAATTCACAAGTAGTGTCTTACTTACAACTGAAGAAATACTATTGTTAACTACATGCATGTCAGATCCAGTCGAGACCCAGTTGAGAGATAGGTGAAAGGGCCTAGTTGACTATCAATTGTGACTATAGTGGTGCATTCAATGCATCCACACACACATTGGAGATGCTTATGAGGATTTCGTAGTCAAGGCTGGTCATATATAAATCATTCAGAGGTTCTTGACCATCAGGTATTTCGCAGTGGAGGCAGACTATCAGGAGGCAATAAATTGGTGCATGTGTGAACCAATTTCTGTATGACAGTGTGAGACAATTGTATATTGTACTGAGAGATCTATGAGCTGAGCTTTGTATTATATTGTTTCATGATTCCATGATATACATAATATATGATAGTTGGGATTTTTAGCTTTAAGATTTCCCGGTAAAAAAATCTGGTTATGTGCGCTTGATTTTTCTTCATATGTGTTTTTCAATTGACGATTTAATTTCCACAAGGAATTGAGTAGACGGATTATGTATTTAAAAGTGTATTTAATTGTTAGATCAGGAGAATCCATAAATAAATTATTGTAATTATAAATTTATACATGGTATCCGAGCCAAGTTAATCACTGAAGATCGCAATATTGAAGCATTGTTGATTTTTGTGCTGGTGGACAATTTGAATTTGTTGCAAAAATTTCTTGGTGCGACAGTTGAGTAAACATTGAAATGGATTTCAATGGGTTGTGGTTGGAGTATGCACTCGAGGGAAGTTCGAACTACATAGCCTGGAAGGACAGTATGGAAGAATTTCTTGAAGATAATGGCTTGAAGGATTTCATCGAGAGAGATGTTCCTAAGCCCACTTTGGCTAATGCTGCAGTACTTAATGCATGGAAAAAGAAAGTAGCAAGGGTGAGGAGGATTTTGTTGGAAGGTGTGAAAGACCATATTTTTTCAAGCGTTCATGGGAAAGCCACTCCATTTGTCATGTGGAGGGCTTTGACAAATATTTTCCAAAGAAGTAGCGACCATAGGAAGTTGGCGCTGTAGGATAAACTCAGAAAAATCAAGATGGATAAGAACGACACTATTCTGGTATACGTGAAAATTTTTGTCCAATGTTGGGATGAGATTGGGAGTGTAGGAGTCAGTGTTGCTGATGATGATTTGGTGAGCTTGGCTCTCCTTGGACTTCCAAAGAGTTGGCACAGTTATGAAGACTCTGTTAATGGACGGGAGAAACTCCTAGAATGGGAGCGACTATGGTCGGATCTAGTGTAGGAGGAGATAAGGTGAAATGCCAGGGATGGCTCTTCATTAAAGCATGATGATTAAGAGGACTTTGATTTGGTTTCCAAGGCAAAGAAGAGGAAGGGGAAGAAATCCCATTCTATATTTGAGGCCAGAGAATATGGCAAGGAGCACAACATGTCCAAAGTGAAGTGTTTTCACTGTCACGAGTATGGACATATTGCCACAAATTGTCCAGATAAGAAGAAGAATAATATGGTTGTTGGATTTGTAGCTGGTGAGGCTCTTGCCTCACAATTTAAGCTTGACTTCTCATTGATCGCATGCATTATGTCTAGTGCATTGGGATCGGGGTGGTACTTTGATAGTGGTGCTTCCTTTCACATGACGGGAGATGAGAAACTTTTCAGTGGCTTGGTGGAGAAAGATCTCCAGATGTATGTTGAGTTGGGAGATGATGGACAATACAGTGCGATTGGAATTGGTACCATTACCTTTCAGATGGCATCAGGTAAAATCTTTCATTTAAAAGATGTTGTGCATGTTCCAGGTTTAAAGAAGAATTTAATCTTAGTCACACTGTTAGAGGATAGAGGCTATGATGTTGTATTTAGTGAAGGAAAAGTTTTCCTATGACACAAAGCAACAGGGCAAGCCAAGAAGGTTGGGATTCGAGTTAAGAATCTCTACAGACTTGAAGTAGATGGGATTTCTATGGAGCTTCCTATTGTTTGGAAGTGTGAGAAAGACATGCAATAGAAGCTTGAGAGGGAGTAGGATTTACATGTAGGTAAGAGTGAACCTCAAGATGTGGAGCAACCACATGTGAAGGATCATGGAGTCAGAGCAAACACTCATGTATAGAAATTTCGAGCCAGATGGGCAGAGGGAGTGCATGCGGCTATACCACCAGGTGAGAGGTGGGCCGACATGCATGAGTAATCCCAAGAAGATATTTCTGGGTAGGATTCATTGATATTGTGTCGATCTAATGAATTGAACTTGGCTACGAGGCACCCACAGAGTAGCAGTAGCATGAATAGTTGGATTGATACAGTTAGATTAAAGTGACAATGTCAGATACTGGAGCATGGATCAGAGCTGACAGTAAGTGCAGAGTGGATGGGTGTAGATTTCAGTAGCGTAGTGGTTCTTGAGGACATGATCTGTAGTGAAATAGAAGTCAGAAGACTTTGATGACATATGCATTATATTGATTTAGTTGTTTGGAGGCTATTCAGTTTCAAAATTGTTGCATACAAGAGTTGCAGGGCGCATGCAAAGACAATCCTTTATTGTTGGGAGGAAGTGTTGAATGTTGCAACAAGAAATAGTGAAAGTGGCATCTAGAAACATCATTCCTTGATCTTAGTGAAAAATAAGCACCTACATTAGGTGGGGCCCACAAAGACTATTTTTAGGTGTATTTCTAGTTTTAGAATGGTGATCATATTCTAAAATTAGTAGGATGTTGGTTCTATATGGTTGAGAAAATTCTATCTTTGGATGAATTTCTATTTTTAGAAGATGCGCAAAGTCTATTTATAGATTGCTAATCTAAAAATAGAATGCATGTCGATTATTATTAGCCCTTAATAATAATTAGACAATAAATAGTAACGGATTCTCTTGGAGCACTTTATTTCAGTGAATATATGTGGCACATCAGTGGGTTGAAGGAATTACACAATTCCTAGGGTGGTTGGTGACTCATGCATGGAGGACTTCATTATAACTAATTGTGGCAAGTTGTAACAGAGTTGGAAGAGTAGTTATGGGAGTTGTTATTTAGTTTAACTCAGTTCAATGAGTTAAACTCAGTTGTGCTAGTTGTAACTGGACATACAGTAGTGAAAGATGAGTGAATTAATTATTTAAATAATTCACAAGTACTGTCTTACTTTCAAGTGAAAAAATACTACTATTAACTACATGCATTTCATATCTAGTTGAGACCCAGTTGAGAGATAGGTGAAAGGGCCCGGTTGACTATCAGTTGTGACTATAGTGGTGCATTCAATGCATCCACACACACATTGGAGATTCTTATGAGGATTGCGCAGTCAAGGCTGGTCATATCAAAATCATTCAGAGGTTCTTGACCATCAGGGATTGTGCAGTGGAGGCAGGCTATCAAGTGGCAGTAAATTGGTGCATGTGTGAACCAATTTCTGTATGACAATGTGAGACAATTGTATATTGTACTGAGAGCTCTATGAGCTGAGCTTTGTATGAGATTGTTTCAAGATTCCATGATATACATAATAAATGATAGTTGGGATTTTTAGCTTTAAGCTTTCCTGGTAAAAACATCTTGTTATGTGTGCTTGACTTTTCTTCATATGTGTTTTTCAATTGGCAATTTAATTTCCGCAAAGAATTGAGTAGAAGGATTTTGTATTTAACACTGGATTTAATTGATAGAACAGAAGAATTCATAAATACATTATTGTGTTTATAAATTTCTACATGGTATCCGAGCCAATTTAATCACGGAAGGTTGCAAAATTGAAGTGGTGCTGAGTTTTGTGCTAGTGGACAATTTGAATTTGTTGCAAGAATTTCTTGGTGTGACAATTGAGTAAACATTGAAATGGATTTCAATGGGTTGTGTTTTGAGTATGCACTCGAGGTCAGTCCAAACTACATAGCCTGGAGGGACAGGATGGAGGCGGTTCTTGAAGGTAATGGCTTGAAGTAATTCATCGAGAGAGATGTTCCTAAGCCCACGTCGGCAGATGTTGCGGTACTTGATGCATGGAAAAAGAAAGTAGCAAGGGCGAGGAGGATTTTGTTGGAAGGTGTGAAATACCATATTGTGTCAAGCCTTCATGGGAAAGCCACTCCATTTGCAATGTGAAAGGCTTTGATATATATTTTCCAAACCAAAAACAACCATAGGAAGTTGGCACTGAAGGATAAATTCAGGAAAATCAAGATGGAGAAGAACGACACTATTCTGGTATACTTGACAAAGTTTTTCCAATGTAGGGGTGAGATTAGGAGTGTAGGAGTGAATGTTTTTTATGATTATTTGGTGAGATTAGCTCTCCTTGGACTTCCAAAGAGTTGGCACAGTTATGAAGACTCTGTCAATGGACAGGAGAAACTGTTAGATTGGGAGTGATTGTGGTCGGATCTAGTGCAGGAGGAGATAAGGCGGAACACCAGGGATGGCTCTTCATCAAAGCATGATGATGAAGAGGACTGTGATTTGGCTACCAAGATGAAGAAGAATAAGGGGAAGAAATTCAATTCTATATATGAGGCCGAAGAGGATGGCAAGGAGCACAACATGTCCAAAGTGAATTGTTTCCACTGTCACGAGTATGGACATGTTGCCATAAATTGTCCACATGAGAAGAAGAACAAGATGGCTGCTAGAACTGCAGCTAGTGAGGCTCTTGCCTTATAATTTGAGCTTGACTTCTCATTGATCACATGCATGGTGTCTAGTGCATTTGGATTAGGGTGGTACTTTGATAGTGGTGCTTCCTTTCACATGTCGAGAGATGACAAACTTTTCAGTGACTTAGTGGAGAAAGATCTTCAGATGAATTTTGAGTTGGGCGATGATGGATGATATAGTGTGACCAACATTGGTACTATTACCTTTTAGAGGCCATCAGGTAAAATATTTCATTTAAAATGTGTTGTGCATGTTCCAGGTTTAAAGAAGAATTTAATCTCAGTCATAATGTTAGGGGATAAAGGCTATGATGTTGTCTTTAGTGAAGAACAAGTTTTCTTGCGACAAAAAGCAACAGGGAAAGCCAAGAAGGTTGGGATTTGAGTTAAGAATCTGTATAGACTTGAAGTAGATGGGATTTCTACGGAGCTTCCTATTGTTCGGAAGTGAGAGAAATACATGCAATTGGAACTTGTGAGGGAGCAGGATTTGCATGTAGGTAAGAGTGAACCTCAAGATGTGGAGCAGCCACATGTGAAGGATCATGGAGTGGGAGAAACCACTCATGCATAGAAATTTCGAGCCAAATGGGCAGAGGTAGTGCATGCGGCTATACCACCAGGTGAGAGGTGGGGCAACATGCATGAGTAATCCGAAGAAGAGATTTCTGGGTAAGATTCATTGAGATTGTGTGGATTTCATTAATTGAACCTGGATACGAGGTGCCCACAAAGAAATAATATCATGATCAGTTGGATTGATGTAGTTAGATCAAAGTGACACTGTCGGATACTGGAACACAGATCAGAGTTGACAGCAAGTGAAGAGTGCATGGGTGCATATTTCAACAGCGTAGTGGTTCCCGAAGACATGTGCAGTAGCTAAGCATAAGTGAGAATACTTTGATGATAGATGCATTATAATGATTCAGTTGTTTGGAGGATATTCAGTTTCGGAAGTGCTACATACAAGAGTTGCAGGGAAGATGCATGGAGTTGTAGGGCGCATGCAAAGACAATCCTTTCTTGTCTAGAGGGAGTGTTGAATGTTGCAACAAGAAACAATGAAAATGGCATCCAAAAGAATCATTCCTTGATCCTAGTGAAAAATAACCACCTACACTAGGTGGGGTCCACACAGGTTATTTTTAGGTGTATGTCTATTTTTAGATTGGTGATCATATTCTAAATTACAAGATGTTGGTTCTAGATGGTTGACCAAATTCTATCTTTGGATGAATTTCTATTTTTAGAAGATGGGAAAAGTCTATTTATATATCGCTAATCTACAAATAGAATGCATGTAGATTATTATTAGCCTTTAATAATAATTAGGCAATAAATAGTAACTTATTATTTTGGAGCACTTTATTTCAGTGAATAGATGTGGCACATCAGTGGGCTAAAGGAATTACAAAATTCCTAGGGTGGTTGGTGACTCATGCATGAAGGACTTTGTCATAACTTATTCTGGCTAGTTGTAACAGAGTTGGAAGAGAAGTTATGGCAGTTGTTATTTAGTTTAACTCAGTTCAGTGAGTTAAACTCAGTTTTTCTGGTTGTAACTAAACATACACTAGTGAAAGATGAGTGAATTAATTCACAAGTAGTGTCTTACTTGCAACTGAAGAAATACTATTGTTAACTACATGCATGTTAGATCCAGTGGAGAGCCAGTTGAGAGATAGGTGAAAGGGCCTGGTTGACTATTAGTTGTGGATATAGTGGTGCATTAAATGCATCCACACACACATTGGAGATGATTATGAGGATTGCGCAGTGGAGGTAGGATGTCAGGAGGTAGTAAATTGGTGCATGTGTGAACCAATTTATGTATGACAGTGTTAGACAATTGTATATTGTACTAAGAGCTCTATGAGCTGAGCTTTGAATGAGATTGTTTCATGATTCCATGATATACATAATATATGATAGTTTGGGTTTTTGGCTTTAAGCTTTCCTGGTAAAAGCATCTTGTTTTGTGCGCTTGATTATTATTCATATGTGTTTTTCAATTGGCCATTTAATTTCGGCAAAGAATTGAGTAGAAGGATTCTGTATTTAACAGTGGATTTAATTATTAGATTAGGAGAATCCAGAAATACATTATTGTGTTTATAAATTTCTACATTAAATAGGTAAAGACACGCTAATACCTTATTTTTCCGATGGAACATGATTCATTCTGTGACTACATAAATTGAAAGTAGACAATAAATGAGGTGAAATTGAAAGAAAAAAAAATGGACATTAGCTGTGAATGAATTCAAACTAAAAGCAGGAAGAAGGGCTTTAAAATCATCACAGGCATCAATTTTTTCTTGTCTTAGTTACCTAATACATATATTTAGACCTTAAATCAATATAGGAAGCAACTTTTGCCTCTCATACTTACCTAATATAGTTCCTTGTAGCACATGCATGCATCACCTCCACTACCAAACCCAAGCACCTGCAACAACCCAATTCCATATTTGATGATGATAGGAAAATGAAAAGAGAACAAAATGATACGGAAATTTGAAAGGTAACGCCATGAGAAATGGGTACTGCCAGAATAAGCCTTTGCTTCTATACAGATTGATAGAAGAAATAAAAATGATGCACTGTGTCATTTCTGCCCTAAAAAAAGTATTGACAATGAAAATGCGATGAACAGATCTTAAATAACAAAGATTTGATTTGACAAGTAAATGTAAGATTAAATGGAATTATTAAGAGAAAAATTGTGAATAATTTATATTAAACTATGAATTTTTTTTATTCATTCAAACTTCCTCAACCTATGGTTGTTTGTGTGTGCGCATTTTAATTACGCATTCATGAAGACTGAAAATTTATATGCGTGCATATTATTATTGTTGTACATGTGATGAAACGTCCCTTTCCTTCCACAGGTTTACCCTTTGGGATTGAGATCCATGATTCGTTAAGACTCCATGACTTCAATAGACCCACAAGATTCACAACATATAACCTTGTGAATCCCTAAGAGCCTGCAAAGCATGAAAATCACTCCCAAAATTAACCAACAATCATAAATCCAAGTATCATCGATTTGTTATCACATCATATCAATTACTTTGACAAATGGGCTTATCAATATGTGGTCATTTCCTTGCCTGGTTGGGGGTGTGTGCTTGTCTGTTAACAATTTTTACGTAATGTGCATGAAAATATTCTTCAGCAAATCATGCAATACATCAGAAATAAATCACATAGCAAGTATGGAAACCTCATGTTGAAATTTACCAACAATCACTTGCTAATTTTATTCTTCCCCTACAACAATGGATTCATCAACCATGCATAGTGTGTACTATTGAAGGACTCCATTTAAAAAAATAATTATTGCACCTAATTTTCAAAATGATAATGTATTTGAGCTACAATATATTAAGCATTTCTACGTGTCCTCGAAAAATATTACATCCCTATTTGGCAAAAGGAAAATGCCATTCTACTAAAATAGCATGGTCCATTAGCTGTCTAGTTGATCATTTTTAATATCAACAGTGTATATTTCATGTATAATCATCATATGCAAATCTTATCCACTTCTGTTATCATTGTATGTACACGTTCATCCTCAAACTGGCTATGATTGTCAAATTCTTTCGTACAATCTACATTTCCTCTTTGTAGATCATGCGAGGAATTTTTTTTCTTGTAGAGATGTTCATCTTAGAGCATAGTTGGTACATGTGTGATAATTAAATGCTAAATTCGGTCAAAAGGATGTTTCAAGCAGCTCAATTTTATGTCAACGTCAGGATTAAGGGTTTCTAAAAAGTTGATGTTGCTTTTTAACCTTTGAATATTTATACATAATACACAATCCACCAGAACATGTTATATTCCCTTCTTGGCCTACTATTTATTTGATCATATCCTGCCACTTTCACAGACTGCTTACACAATCAGCTTAACAAAACCATGGCAGAAATCCTCAAAGAAAACTTGTCAACCCAGTTAAAGCTCCAAGAATAATGTGATCAAGATTTGTCACATGTTTATGATGGAATGTCTTCTGGGGCTCTACATATCATACAACAATAAAATGGATATTTCCAGTTTCCACAATGAGAATTGCTTAATTTGATGTTTCGAAATTAGTTGCATTACAAATTTTCATTGGTATAATAGGGTGATGTATAAAAATTAAGTCACAAACTTCTGAAAAAAGTTGTAATTCATTAGTTGGACAAGAATGTCGGTCTTCTACCATGTGACTTTCATAGAGATAAAAATTTTATAATAAACAATAATTATATTAATACTAGGTATTCCTCATTCCATTTAATGACTGAATGCACAGGAATATAGTACTGCAGAGAAGTGAAAATATATTACAGGAAAGTAAAATATGCTCTCCAATCACCCACTAAGAAATGCCTTGGAACAATATTTTTATTATACCATTTTGCAAAATACAATGACATTTTTTAACATAATTATACATGCATAAAACACAATCAAAATTTTTATGGGCTCCAATGCTGTATCTAGAAGAGCTTCACGAGAGCCTCCAACAAGTGCCACTCAAAAAAGGAGCATCACCTTTCTAATAATGGAAGGGTATCCTCATTTCGTTACAGTGAAGATGAAAAATGTAGTTTTAAATTGTGCATAAATGTATTTCCAAATTGCCTTGAAATTAGTTGAAGAACCCACATGATATTAAAGGGTAAATATGCCCTTAAATATCCAAGAATTCCCAAGTTTATATCATGCATATTCATTGGTACTAGGACACCAACAAAAGATACATAAGCCCCTTGCAAATCCACACTTACACTGGTAGGAAAAAACTTTCGGGAAACATGTCAAATTGCACAAAATATTGTAACTATCAAGCCTAATATTAGAAGTATCCTAAAATTTTGCTGCCACAATGGGTGATTCCCTCCATCACCTATACAAAGCCCTTCCCCTGGTTCCTCACTACTGAATAGGGTCCTGTCAGAACAATCGAGATGGGCACCACAAGCTGCACTATATGATTTGCAAGCCAAATAGAAAGCACAAAGATGATTATCACCATCGCATCTTTGAATGGAAATCTATGAACATATTCAAAAAAGTGTTTGTAATAAAACAATTAGTTTCATGTTCTATGCAAAAAACAAAGTGTGTTGGCTTCAATTAGTACTAGCCTAACATAGTAACAATCATGTAGAGTGTAATAAAATGGATTCAAAATTTCAAGGTAAAGTGAAAACATAATACAAGTAGTAATGAATGCATAATGCAATCATTGTCTTCCAGCAATTTCAGGAATAGCTAAAAAGGAATTTCATCGCTAGAAACAAATTTTGTGAAATGGGAATCAATTTCCATCTGCAGTTTTTACATTCACAGTTATAATATTTGGTAATTTTTTCTATTCAATATCTATGCAATCTGCATCATGTTTACCTCTTGTGAACAATTTTCACTTATAGATTAAACAATTTTCTAGGTCTTTTTTTATATAACCATTCTGTAGCGTTTATTAGTTTCTATTTTTTTTTTCGCCCTATGCTTGATTAATTAACACACCAACATGACAAATATGGATTCATTATAGCAATATGTCAAACATTCCCACATGAGTGTGGTGTAGTGGTGAGCAACGAGGCGATTCTATTAAAAAAGAGACTCTAGTTCAAAAAACCCCCCAAGTGGGTGCAGATGAGACCAGGTGCAGTTCATAGGTGACTTAGATATGAAACCCCCATAGCACAATAGCTTTAGCCAAAGAGACTCCATGAGACCATTTCTCAAAACAAAAACAAAAAAAAAACAAAAATATGTTACAACATCGTAAGGGGTCAAACTACCAAAGATTGAATTGCAAGATTTTTGGAAAGGAGATGAATCGATGGATAAGCCATTTCAAATACCACCTTTGTAGAAATCCCAGGACATGGGGTATGAATCTCACAACCAATCAACACTAGAACTAAAACAAAGAGCTTATCTGAATATTAAGGAAGACAGTGGATATGTGGCTTGAATCTGAAATTGGAGGAATAGAAAGAACCGCAAGAACCACGTGCATATTGGGAATGGCCAGAAGGGAGAAGGACTCCAAAGTTTCACCTTCTACAAGAAAATTTCCTTTCTTCATTCCCATAACTAAGCCAGGGCATAGCCATCCATCAAATAAATTGATGAAAAACATGAAGAAACTGATAGGGTTGTGGGCAATCATTTCCTATGCAACGAACTACTTAGCATTTCTCAGTTTCTATACCATGAAACGATTCATTTTGCTGATATTATTGGCACAAGATATAAGGGCACTACTTATGATAGGTTCAGTTAAGAAATTTTTCAAAAGGAAAATAACAATAACAACACCAAATTGGAAGACCTTAAAAAGTAAAGGGAAACAAAAGGTGCACAATAATGTCTTGCAGTTTTAAGGATAGGAAGAGTAAGACCCTCCTAATTTTTTTAGTTTATTGTCCCAAAGGAACAACGTTTATTAAATCCAGTTACGCATTTGCATAAATAAAATATGGGGCATTGTTATGTGAATTTTTGAATGCATTTATCCAAAATATACATGTGCAACATGTTGTACAAGTCATAATAGATAATGCTTCTAGTTCTAATTATGTGGACACTGACAAGATGTTAATGGAGAAACACCCCATATTCATTTGGACTTCCGGTGCTACCCATTATATCGACCTGATTGTTGAGGACATGAGAAAAATTTAATTTATCAAGGATGATTAATCAGTGAGGAACATCACATAATTGTTGTATAACCATGGATATGTTCTTAGCCTAATGAGGAAATTGAAAAGAAAAATGAATTGGTGCATCCTACCTTCACATCTTCTACCACCACCATCATTTCTCTTCAATCTATTGTTAGTTGTATATTGGATATGAAAAGGAAGTTTAGTTCAGATGATTATTATGATAGTATATCTAGCAATAAATAGGAATGACAAGCTATTACTAGAGTAGTGTACTGTAGGGAAAAAGTATAGGTTTGAAAAGTTAGAAAGCGTTTGGTAAAGATTTTTCACCTAGTCGATGGTGATTAATACACAATAGGCTACCTATAGGAGGCAATGGTTAGTGAAAAAGAAGTTACCCATCCTTCATATGAGGTATAGGGTAAGTTGGAGCATGAAAAAATATAACAATATGGGATTTAATTGATCAACAATGCATCCAAACCATCATCCCATTGATTAGCCAAGTTGAACCTTATCCGAGACCATGATTTTAGTTTCTATTGAAACAATACAAAAGAACTTCTTCCACCTTCAAAAAATCATGCCTAATCTAGTTTACTATTCAACCATAGCAAGAAATATGGAGATGTATAAATTGGGCACTAATTTATTTGTCTTTGAAATGGGAGTATAGGGAAGAAAAACTAATTTGTTTTCTTTCTTTTAAAATTTCTACTAGAAAAAATGAAATATAAGTCATTTATTATTTTCTTATTTTCTGTAGATATGTGGTGGGAAAAATATGTTGGAAAAGCACCAAATTTATAGAGATTTTCCATATCAGTGCCTAGCCATACTTGTGCTTAAAGTCACACTCACAAACTGGAGTGTGTTTCAAAAAATACACAAAGGTGCAATAGGTTAAAATATATGTGTCTTAATAATACATTCTACATATAATACAATCCTTGATTATTTCTGAAGCCAATTGAGAAAACACTTGATATGGAAACCATTTCCTTATAGAAAATATTGACATAGGGTACAAATGGTTGGTGGCGGCATAACCATGTTATGGATAAGTCATCTAAATTTTTAGATGAAGATGAGCAAGATTAGGTGATAGGTTGCATAGGAAAATGTCCTACAACAAATAGAAAAGGAGAATGAGGAAAGTCAGGTGCTAGCCTCTGTACCTATATAGATTGAGATACCAATTAGTAAGCATTCAACTGTTATAGCAGGAAATTCCTCTACTAGAGGATGACATGTTACCTTTTCCCATAAAAAATGGATTTCAGAGGTAATTCTCCTCCACCCATAAGCCAATGAGGGACTCCAGAGATGAAACCCCCGAAGCCTCACTTATATTAAGGATTTTGGGGATTATTTTAGGGATGTTGGGAATCCAAAGTGGCTAATTTTGAGCGTTCAATAAGGAAACTAGCCTAAGGTAGCCATAGGAATCTGCCCTTTAACTATGAGGGAGTATAGAGATGGAGATCTCCTCGCTTAGTTAATTCAAATAGCCATGAAAATCACCTCTTATTTTCAATTAAAACAAAAATGTGAGAAATAAATATAAATTTTCCTTTGTATATAGTCCCCAGAGACCAGATAAGGGAGAATAAGAAGACATTTTTTTGAGATAGTCACCAATGGGATAATCAAGTTTCTCTGTAACCGATATTCAATAAAAGAATTATACCTTCATTCCATCCTTTGATTTTCTAGTTGGGGCACAAAAAGGAAGAAGCAGGGCTTTTCAACATCCTCTTGTCCAAATATTTCTAGAGCTAAAGAGCACACAAGCTTGTTATAGATGCCGTCATCCTTAGTAAGCATTTTTATTTGTTCTTGTTCATCACCTTGGAAAATGTATCTACAACTGTTTGAAATTAATGATTAAAATAAGCAATATAGAGAAAACATGGATCAAATAAAAAAATCACTAAACGATACATTTTAAAAAACTGCATATGCTAGACATGTGTAACCAAAGCAAAATTGCTAATCTACCTACACTAGATGTGGAACTTTACATATCTATAACGCATACCTAATGGTATATTAACTTTGAAGACTGGATTTTGGTGGAAGGATCCATTATATTGGTAAACCCACTTATTAAACAAATGCATGCATGATGTGGCCTGAATGTATTGATGACTAATGTAATGTTGCACTAGAGTTGATATCCATCTATTGTTACCACCATCATCAAAGTAATACCTGTTAAGAAGTGAAGTAGCAACTTGACCCACAATAAGTGAAAAAATGCTGAATATTACAAGCACCCAATGGGTCTTCCTTTTTCCTAAAAATATATTTATATTGGGGCCTCTTCCTGTATCTACATCCATTATCAAACCAGGGCCTGAAGTTCTAATGTTTTAAGGTCATTAAAATTATATTTCAATAGCTTGTGAATAGATAGTTCAATCAAATATAAAATTAATCTGAAATATTTAACAGACATACCTACTTGTACTGCATCCCTGATCAAACCAGGGCTTGAAGTTCCAATCTCTGTAAGTCAGTCAAATTATATTACAACAGCTTGCAAATAGATAGTTCAGTCAAATACAAAATTAATCTGAAAAATTTCACAGACATACCTTCTTGTACTCTACTGTGGCATTCTGGAATACCACCCATCTGAATATCACCCATTAGAAATGAATTACCACTGTGCATCAATAAAATTACTTGGCTTGTGGATGTATCACCAAGAATTACTAGGCTTGTGTATGTATCACCAAGAAAAAGTATACGACACCTCATGAGTTCTTATATTTAAAGAAACACATACTGAAACATAAACACCGTGATGAATCTTAAACTTCGAAAAAGGAAACTAGGACCAAGGCTAAACGAAGTGCAATAGTGATAATGGGGAAAGATAGGTAGACTTTGATAGCTTTCAGGTATTTGTCATTGCAGTGTAGGATGAGAAATGGAACTAGAATGAGCATTTAGATAATGAATTCATTCTATAAGAAGAAAGTAACACAACATAATTTCCCTTACAAAACAGAGCATAAATTGATTTATGAATTCTGTTTATAACTCTTTAGAACAATTAGTGAAAGCATAAGATATGAAATGGAATTGAGAAGGAATTTGATGAAATGAAACACGAAGGGGATACAATGCTATAAATCCATACCACATGAATCCCAAAATTCTTACTGCAACTACCTCTATATTATCAAAAAAAATCTCCAAGTACAATAGCTCTCCTATGATATATTCAATATCCAACCCCCCTCTATTACAAAAAAAATTCTTTTTTATAGGCCAAATTACAAGGGCATATTTTTCCAAAACAATAAATGTCCTTTTCAAAAATAAAAATAAAAATTATATCAAGGTGGTTCTTTATCCTGCAGTACTTATAGAAATTATTTGTATCAGGTGGAAAGGATCATTGTGTTTTGAATTATCACTTATGGAATGCTATTGAAAATGAAAATTATATCCTACAAGAAAGTCCAAAGAATCTAGGTGCATTGTAGCCATGGACAGTACCACTGGAACACATTCATCCTACCTGTAGACTTCGATCTAGTTATGTGACCTAAAATCAAACACTAATTTAAAAATAATAGGAACATAGCAAAGCACACTTCATAAGCATTTCAAATTGGACATAATTATGTAATCAACAAAGGTTCCATGTCTGAAAGTAGTAATCAAACCCTCTGCTCATTTTCAACATTGTGTACACTTGAGGTTTTGTCATGTTTGCGTTCTTTCATGATCTAACAGAGAGAGCTACATTTGCCCCCCTTTTATTTTCTTCGCAGAGATCATGTAAAATTTCGCTCAAGCTTGGTCCCATGTCCTGAGTTGGGAAAATTTCACAAGTGTATGACCATCTCCTGCTAAATTTATGCCCAAAAATGACTCATGAGTATATCATATCACAAATATACCAATTGTAGCCAAGCCAACATATAGGCCAATAACTAAGTAGCGGAACAACACCCAAACATCAATCAGAGTATCATTACTTTTTTGAGGGGGGATTTTCATGATATATACATTAGGTGGATTGAAACCTAGAGATGTTTTAGGTGGCCCATCAAACACATATATATCAATATATGCAAAAATAAGAATGCAAAGTTCCATTTCAAACTTCACCCTATGAAATTATTATCAATCCAAAAGTTGCAAAAAATTAGATACCATTCACCTTAAAATATTCCTTGTATCAGATGCACAAATTGCAAGGCCCATCAAACACATATATATCAATATAGGAAAAAATAATAAATCAAAGTTCCATCACCCTTCTAATCTATCAGAAGCAAATATCTCAATAAAGTTGGAAACAATTTGAAAACCAACTACCATCACCTATCCAAAAACCTTTACATATAGTAATTAATGTTAATTTCGTTTAGTGAAAGGCAATGCCCAAAATATGATTAAGGACTCAATTGTCAAAAATAACCAAGTGCAATTTAACTATTGTAGACCTCATGCGTATGGCCAAAATATAAATACTTTCAAAAAGAATCTAATGGCACATTTAAGCTACAAACTATGATTTATATGTCCAGTTTGAAAAATAGGAAATCCAACTACCAAAAAAACATTCAAAATAAAATGCACTTCATGTGTTAACCATTTCTCTCATGTAAATTTGTTGATTAGAGTGAACATAAACCATCCTGATTGAACCTCATGCCATTAGATCCTCGATATCCTTTCTAGCAAGCGAACCATTAATCTAAAAATTCAAGGAAAACATTAACATTAGTGAAAGGAACCACATAATTTTCTTCAAAACATATTCATAAAAAAGGAACCAACTCTTCTTGCTTTTCATGATTAAATGGACCAACTTCAAAAGAACCATAGTAGAAGGCATCCAAGTGTTGAGGTAAGGGATTCCCTTATATTCAAATTGTATATATGTGTTGAGGTAAGGGGTACATATAGTTATATATGTATGTAATTATATTGTTTTTATGGAAGAAATACAAAATTAATGTTTGAATGAAACACAACTACAAAAATATGAATGGTTAGTGAAAGAAAATTACACCAAAAAGTAGGTAGCAAAAAGAGGTTGAGTTATCTCGAACATTCACCATTTGAAGTATTAACTAGACCTAAAGCCAAAAGGTACAAAATTAACATTAGATTCATACAAAAAAATCAACAAAAATATAACAAAAAACTATCTATAAATAATCCAACATATGGAAATACATAAGGAAAGTGAATGTAGAATGTTTTGAAAATTAACCTTGTTCAATTTTTTCAGAAAATCTGAAAAAACTTTGTAATCACTTTCTTCTAATTTGTTTGTCTCATTCTTAGCATTGTACGATAAGTTTATGATTGCTATAATAGATTCAAGTTTTGCAAAAACTTGATCAGTCAAATCATACTTATACATGTGTAGCCCCTTTATTCTACTATACCAACATAATTGAAGCTTGATGCCTTCTAATCTACCAAAAGGTTAATGTCATTATGGTAATCAAACACCCTATTACCATCCTTCTTCCTTATTCTTTGAACCCTTCCAATGTACCACATTCCACAAGAAACACCTTGTTTTATACTTCGAGGAACACCTTTTCGTGCAGTACATTCATTGGGGGGAATTGAGTTGTTTTCAAACAACACCCCACAAACTGATCCAATTCCAAAGCCAATTGAAACACTCTTTTGTAGAGTCTTCCCATATCGCCTAAAGTAGACCCCACCTATCACTTTTGTCAACTTATCTTTGGATAATGTTGGATTTCCATTCAATTGACTAACCAAACATGCTTTGAACATATCCTTACCATCAATATTCACCACTGGTTTTATAGTTTTTCTTACATTTTCATCAGTGGAATCTAAAATTTCATCCAACTCATGTCTCCAATCACTTTCCATTATTTGCAATTCACTTTCATTGTGTACCAATGAAGATGAAGATTAAAATATAGAGTTGGAACATCTCGATGGAGAATCATCAACTACTTCATCCACAATTTGGAATGTTGAATAATATTTATCCTCTTTCCATGGTTTAACCCACCAAGAACATTGGTGTATTTTTCTAGTTTCATTCCAAGAGTTGATAAAATTTCTTGTGCATCCTTCAATCCATTCTTAAGGGCTTCTACAATTTTAGCATCTATAGATATTGAATCATATTGCAACAATATGTCAATGTTTTGTATTGTTTCTTGGTGCAATTTATTCCAAATTTTTTCTTGCTTCTTATGGGATTTCTTAAAATGAAGCCCTTAGGAATTTGATTCTTCTTTAACAACTCTATTAAGGGTTCCAACAGCATGAAGTAAGTCAGTGAAATCATAGGCCCTCTCAACTCCAACCATCCCACCAACTTTGCTAAAGAAGTTCTCACATATATTTGACCTAGTCAAGTGCAAAAAATATGGCAAGTTAGAGTATTAATCTCGAAACAATCTCATCAACAAAACTGAAAAATGGCAAGAAATTATCACATCTTGATATGCCTCTCTACTGATGAAATTTATGTTGACATTAGTATGAGATTGTTTTTGTACCCAACATAACCATAATGTGAAGAAATGATGAACTCGTGAAACATTTTACACTCTTTCCCAGAGGCTCAAACTATGAGACATAAATATGTCAATGTAGTCAGCAACCATCATTAGGTAAATCTCTGTAGCTAGTGTCCTCTCTAACTTTCTGCTTGGTGTACTTCTCAACTCTTTCAAACACCTTTGAACATGCCTTGAAGCAATGTGTTGTGCGGAACCCCAATTTTTTCGATCCATCCTCTCTATATCTTCACAGTTAATCTTGTGATCATCCACTTTAAAAGTTTGATAAACCATTTTGACATGGAAAAAACTTATGTACTCATTTCCTAAAACTAATTCTCGTCGACCACTAAACAAAGGATTCACTAGCTTTTTGCCGTTGTGGATGTAATCTTGGTCATGCAATCCTGTTACATTGCAACCATTATACAACACAGTTAGCCTCCAACTTCCCCAAGGAATTTGATATTGAACACTTGATGTTAAAGAATAATCCTTCAACATAAGTTGTCTTCTTCTGCTATCCCCATCCAAGGAATGATGAACAATAGGTCTCGAATTTTTTTCTACATGTTTCTTCCACATAAATTCTACCTTTTCCTATTGTTGATGAACAAAATTTGCATTGAATTTATTGCATGTTGGATGAACAACCACAACCAAATGAGGAAGTTTTTCATGTAAATGGTTTGCAATAATAACATGTGCATAATGCCCAATGACATTGTTTTTAAAAGAATTTGTTATAATCTCATAGCTTGCATCTCCCTCACCAATTGTCACTAATAAATGTGATTGGCATTGATTTCGTTCTTTCAAACCACAAAAATCCACTAGTATATCGCTTTTTGCTACCCACCTAACATATTTTTTCACAATTGTTTCCTCTTGAGCAAGGCATACAGGAATTAGTCCATATATACCATATTTAGCTTTATAAGAAGCATAATTTTTTCCAACTACCTCAAAAATGTGCTCGTGCTCCCCTGCGATATATGCCAATGACTTTCTAACTTGCCTTAAATTTGTAGATATTGAAAGACCATCCAGATTCAAGCTAATAAAGTTATGTAATCTAGGACCTCCCCATAACTTGATCATCTCATAAATGGATTTTGTGGATGTACTATACCTTCTCCCTGCCCTTTCATGAATAGAGACTTTATGAAATATATCCTTGAAAAATTCCCAAACTACATCTTTACCTTGTAATTTTCCTTTCTTATCTGCCTCACAAACATCCTTACAAAACCTAAAGACATCCTTCCTTTCAGTTGGTTCAAACAAATTTTCCTTTAGAGATCTCATTCTAATAGAGAGTGTAGCAACCTTTGTCCTCTCCCACCAAATAGCTCGCATTGTTGATCTATGGTTAGCATTTGTAACCCTTGCAGCATTCTTCAATTCATTTTGAGTCAAATATTCCAATATTCTACCTTTTCCTGTATCTCGTTCACTTCTTTTATTGGTGCACCTTGATTCACGATATAATTGCATCTTGAAGTCATTACATTCTGGAACCAAATTAAAAAAATCTACATGTTAATGAATCAAAAGGGATCCTTGTTTCAGAACTCCTCTAGCAATGAATATGCCTATATGTACCATCAATACGAAATTCAATACCCTCAGAACATAGCATGATCTTGGTATGCTTCTCTATGGCCCATAATTTTCCACCCCTTTGATCATCCATTAAGACCTTTGTTTCCAATCTCTCCCCATTTATATCAATATAAGGATACCAATACCCACAACATTGTAGTAACAAGGGAGACAATTGATCTATAATAAGATGACAACACAATAAAAAACAAATAAATTAGAAGTAAGATAAATAAATTAATATACAAATTCATATTGAAGTTTAGTCTAAACTATTAATTAACCACTAAATAACACACCTAAAGTAGAAGGAGATGCACTTGTAGAACCCATATGTAATACTGATGGTGATGATTGCACTAAGAACCTAGTCAAACTTTGTCGGGACTTATCATTGGTAGGCTTCTTAGGTCTCCCAACTATGCCACTCCTCAACCCAGTCTCCTGATCTGAAGCCTCATTTGTAAGTAGTAATGTGCTTCTTTGATTTCATGTGTTCATTTAGAGAATTGATAATATTACCACTTTTCGGCAGTAAAAAAAACCATTTATTGCATTGCGTACATTCAACTCTCACTTTTTTCATGTACTTATAGTCTGCAAGTGTTGCTTCCACCACCTTGAACAAATTAGGATCTTGTGTCTTGTTGAAATCATCTAGAATTTTGATTGCTTCATCAATATGAAATCAATCTCCAACCACCATTGTTTATTGTACTTTGTTACATGAAGGAATTTCACTACCACTTGGCATTGAAAGGCATTGTTGATGGGACATTGATTTCATATGATGGTTTTTGAAGTTGCACATTGTTCACGTTACCAAGGATACATCACCTGTTCCATAATCAACGCCACAAATTTCATAATGGATCTTTATTTTAGATTCTCCCTTTTCTGAATATACTTTGAGAGTAATTTTCTCATTAACAAACTCTTCCATTAAAATTTTCACCTTTTTTCCGAAGATGTCAATACACAAGGATCAACAATTTGGCTTCTTCCACTGACAAAGGAATATTTTCAACTCTTGCTTGTTTATGCATAGGTTCCTCCACATTCCCTTCAATGTTCTCAAATATTGTTATTGTTTCCACTGCATTTGAACCCCTTGTTTCCACATCAAATATCCCTAGTTTCCTCTTGATGCCTAAAAGTGTTGTATAAAATTTATATTTCTTCTCTTTCTTTGGATTTAAAACTAATCAATCCTAGATAAAATCAAAAGGGTATTCAATGATTCCATCATCCACACTTTCATCATGGAATTCAGCAAATGTACAACCTTCTCGACACCTAATAATGCCAATGACAAATTTCTCTTCATCAATAGTAATTTTATAAAACAAGTCCATATATTTTTTTCACATAAATAAATGAAAAAGTAAGTAAAATTCCACAAACATATTGGCTTATTATGAAAAAAAGAGGAAGGAAGAAAGGTATGCACTTTCAATTCAAAGCTCCAAAAAACATGAATAACTCTTACTATTGCGATGAAACACCTTGATTCAAAATGTACTATTGATGGATTCCTCAAATGGAACTAAAACCATAAATAAATCAGAGTACTAAAAAATATTTGAGAGTTGATTTATTGAGTCAAACATTGAAAAACTTATAAGCAGGCTTAGGCCCTAAATCTACCTCAATTTTGTCCTTATTTACATCATTTTTTTGTGTCCTAAAGAGGTCAAAACCGTGTCAAAACCAAACCATCGTAGCTTTTACTGTTCGTTGGTATTAAATGGATTTTATTCATTTTATTGTTCGCTAGTATCTAGGGCTTGTGAGTGATAAATAATTTTTTTTATGTTTTTGGAGCTACCAATGGGTAAGGACAGTGCCTGATCTCTATTTTTTTGGAACTACCTTGTGGATCCACCATAGCTCTAGTTTCAAAGAAAGGAGAGTTATTGATAAATAAATTGGCATTCATCAAAGATCAATTGTTCATTGATTGCAGATAAATCAGGTCAACCATTTTAAATATTGTATATGGTTTCTAAGGTGTTGTGATGTTAACCTTTAGCAACTTACATGGTTGTCTGATCAGACGTAAATAAGTGGTTGATTGAGAAGCTTTGCAGTCTGATACCTTTAAGGAACTATAAAAGGCGTTTTAGTATGAGGAATGAGTGCATGATAAAAAAATTGAGAACAAGTTTTGCATCAAAAAATAGTACACACAATTTCTAAATCCTTATCTAATAATGAAAACTCAAAAGGCTTTTTCTTTTGAAAGGAAACTGAGTTTTTCATTACATAAAAGAACACATAGTACATCAGCCAAGGGGTATCAAGTTTCAACAAAGTATAATGGCAAAATTTGAACTCTCTAAGGCAATCACACCTTATCCAGTTTCATACACATGTATCAGTTGCACTACAACACTTTAAACATTAGTTTTGGGGTTCTTCTCCACTACTAGGCTGTCACTTAGGATCCCCATGGTTCTCCTTATGACCTCAATAAGGTCTGATAAGCCTGTGAATGAACACTTTTCACTTCTCTGTAGTCAATCAGTTGTCATTGACCACTTTGGTCCAACTTTGTCCTTCACTCTCTGCCTTGGATGCTCTAGATTGTGTTGTATTGCATGGATGGGAAATCCCTGTCACTACAACATGTAACACAATTGTGACTAGTGGTAGTATAAACATCATTAAGTATTTCACAATCTACAATAACGGTGGTGTCTAGATCTTTCCTTGCAAATCACTCTTGAGGTTGGTTCCCACTTCTGACCTAGTTTTTATACTAGTTTAGCTACTTTCATTAATCACCTCTATATCCTTGATGTTAGGTATACTGCTGAATTCTTTCTGGGTAAATTTTACTTTAATTATGATCAAGGGTAAGTTTTATCTCTCCTTTAATTAACAATAATATTCATAATAATCATGCAACAATATTTTGTAAGGGTCAAATCTTAGTTGTGATGAGGAATATTCTAGTAGCCACTCCATTAGTTGTTTTAAATGTCTTTTATATGCATTCACTTTTCAGAGTTACCTAGTATTTCTAATGATGCTTATTTGTGTTTTATATACTCTTTGTAGGCTTGTCCAATGAATATCTTAGGGAAACAACATATCAGGTTCTTCTTGCATCTGTAGGAGGAGTAGTGTGAGTTCTGATGTTGTGTCTATTGTAAATATTGATATTTGTTTGAAGGTCAATTAATAATGGGGAAAAATATGCATAGTATTGTGTTTTTGTCCTATAAAAGGAAAGTTTTTTTTATTGTTTTTATCATTTGGCCTAATCTGTGCAACTGATGGCAGGGGCCTTATATCACCAGCAAAGGATAGAATGGATGACAACAAACTAAACATGTCAAGGAAGTTTCCTCATGGATTCCAAGATAAGTACCAAAGTAAACCTAACAGAACACCTAGACTTTCTGGCTTGTTGGAGGCAATGCAAATATAGATGGACGCAAGTTGCTATTCCTTTGTTTCTCCCACTTAATTTCATGTGCGTTTGATTTGAATAGTGAAGTTTTTCTATGTCCAAAGGCCCTGGGTTTCATACATAATTAAGTTAAATTTAAAAAAAAAAAATTCAAAACATGATGATTATTTAAATTTTAGATTTTGTATATATTCATCGCAAAGAAGATAATATGCTCAAAATCCATTTTTTGGTACATTAGTGTGTAGTAGGGACAAGATAATACAAATACTGTTATTATTCATAGATTCTAGGATAACGATGGAAATCTTAATGGGAGGGTGTCAGGTGCATTATATGGCTAAAATAAGTTGTGATAAAAACCATCTTCCTGATAAAAACCATCTTGAAAAACAATGACTTTTACCCAAATTATTATGTCAAGCCCAAACAATAAATATAATTAATGATTTCCCACTATTTCTTTGCCAAACCCTATTCCAATTACCCATTCAAGTCAAGAAACAACCATAAAGGGAAATAATTCTAGGATTTGAGCACACTGTCAAAATATATTATCAATTTGAAAAACTCCCCATCAATTTTCAGAGATAAATCAGTTAACATATACCTCAGTTAACCTAGTATAAAACACAACATTGTTTGCTAAAATAAACTCTAGCATCTAGGCTCAGTTAACCTAGTTTCAAGCACAACATTGTTTGATAAAATAAACGCTAGCATCCAGAAACAAAAACAGTAAGAATCTATCACATTATTCTCTGCAGGTTCACCGTGACCAACCTCTAGTGTTGCAGGTTCCCCTGCTGCCCTCCTGATGCCAAATGAAAACAAAGCTCAAATGAAAACACGAATGCTCTTTCCCTCTCTGACAATGTTTGTCAAATACATGCTCTTTCTTAGTCAAATCCTCTTACCCTATTTTCTTGAATGCTCCGTCGAAGGCTAACGTTGATAAGTTCAAGGTTATAGGTTCAAGGCTTCTAGTTCAAACCTCTTTCCAAACCTCTTGCTCCAATAGGGCTGGCCGCTCAGTACCAGGCAGGTTCACATGCTCAGATCTCTACACAAATCGGCCAAAAAAAGAGCAATTGAGACAGATGGTTTATGACTTGGATCATGATTAAATAGAAATGACAAATAACTTGGATGACTTGAGATCCCAGCTACAAAGAAAAATCCTAGAAACTACACAACAAAATCTTCATGAATCCATTGGACAGAAAGAAACACTTGCAGCTACTAGTGACACTGAGACAAAAGAGACTTACATGGAAATGTTGAGTCGGCCTTGCTCGAGTGGTTCAGTTGGCTCAATGTCCACTTGATTCTTAAGACTCCAATGGTGCTAGCCACCGTGTGGCTGCTCAGTACCAGACAGGTTCAAACCATGTTCAAGTGCATAAGAACCCCCTGTCGTGAAGTCTTTACTGTGCTGATGAGCTTCCTATAGAACTAGTAGTTTCTGGATTTGGAAATGAAGTGATAACTTCATCTGAAGTGATACCATTTATTATGTATATTGGATGGCTAGCCTTGCATTTTGGATAGAAATGTTTAGTGGGCCATACACCAATGGTGCTCGGTTGAGTGGTTCTCAAATGGTTCAGTCAACAATGGTGTTCGAATGGTTCATTCGGAAATGTTGCTCGAATCCACCTTAGCTCAATTTGCCTCCTCCTATTCCCCACAGTCTACTATCTTGACCGCTTCTCCATCGTTTAGTGATTCCCTTCACCCCATCCTTTGTGAAATCCCAAATTCGTCCGCCCCCTGTCTAAAACTTGCACAGTAAGTGGCCACAACTACTTGTAGTTCGCCTCTGCTATCTGCAATGGTGCTCGAATGGTTCAATTAGCAATGGGGCTCGAATGGCAATGGTTCTCCAATGCAAATGAAGCATCACACTCGAAAGTGCTCTTTTTATTTTTCCATACCCGCAAAACAAGCCCATTTGGCCAAACAAATAAATAAATAATATCCTAAAATATTTATTTCCATATGTAATAAAAAAATACCTCTAACCCGAAAATCCTATTTCTCATTCCATTGCCTCTGGGATGAGCTCATCGAGGGATTCCAATAATTTTCTAAAAATGTACAATTTTAACTGTTGGTAAAGATAAAAAAGTCATCTACATCTTGTAAAATCAAGAGTTTCTATTGCAACATCCAGGAATCTTGCCAAAAGAGTGTTTGTTTCCCATTTCAGATTTCAACAACGTAAACTATGAAACACGAACTATAAACTGAAAATGAGAATTATAGCAAAAAAAACCCCAAAATACATGAAAAAAAGGATCTTAAATGAAAAGTGGTGATGCTGGAATAACATTTTTTTTTTGAGGTAAATTTTGAACATGTTTAAAAAATGACAGTGAAAACCAACTTTTTTGGGCAAAAAACACCTTGAAAATGAAAAGTGAAGATGGTGGAATAACGTTTTTTTTTAAGGACAAATTTTCAATATTTTGAAATACCATATAAAAGATAAAATTTCATGACTCTGAAAAAACTTAAATTTCAAAAGAAAAATGAAAACAAAAATTTACGATTTACAAAAACAAAAAAAACGAAAAACGAAAACCAAAAAGCAAAAGTTTAAAAAAAATGAGTAAATAAAAATATATATTAGAAAAAAATATATATAATTAAAAAAAGGACAACAAGAAATCAAATATATAAAAATATATAAAAATAAAGACAAAAAAATCAAATAAGACATAAAATTAGAAAAAAAAAACAAATTAATCTGTAAATGATAAAAAAATAAGAAATATAAATTATGGTTCTCAAACTTCTGTGGTTGTTGTTATCTGCAGAATTCGGATTATCCACAGTATCATAAAACAATGGTTGACGTTTCAAATCCCAACAGGGATCTATCTTTAGGACGAGAAATAAGATCTCTCGTCCTGAAGATGGATCCCTATTTGGATTCGAAACGTTGACAATTGTCTTATGATACTATGGATAATCCTGATTCTGCAAATAAGAAATATAAAGAAATAAATAATTAAACAATAAAAAAATATAATTAAAGAAAAAAATTAACTAAAGAAAGAAAGGAAATAAATAGTACTTTAATATATATATATTACATTTTAAAAAATCAATTAAAAAGAAAAACGTAGTAGAAAAATAAAAAAAATAAAATAAAAAATATTAGACAATTAAAAATAAAAAAGAATTATAAAAAATATTTAATTAAATGAGAAAAAAAAACACTGCAAAAAAATAAAAATAAAATAATTAAAATATCTAGCATTAAAAAAAAAAAATCACAATTAAAATAACTAAAAACACATTTAAAAAAAAAAATTAACACAAAACAAATTAAAAATAAAAATAAAAATAAAATAACTTAATAAAACATTAAAAAAATTAAAAAAACCTTAAAACAAATTTAAAAAATAAAATAAATAATAATAACAAATATATCAAAAAAAAATATTTGTGGCCCTCAAGCCTTTCAATGAGGCCAACCCGATTCTCAAAATTTAGTTCAGCTTGCCCAACGGCCCCTCGAGCCCTTGGGTGGGCTCAAGTCGATTCTTAGAATCTGGTTAAAGCTCTCACAAGAGCCCGAGGGGCTGAAAGTTAGTTCTTAGAATCGACCGGGGGGCTAGCCGATTCTGAGAATCGACTTTCAGCCTAGTCGGGTGACTCGAGGGGTTGCCGCCATTGGCCGACTGAGCTTGGACGCCCCTCGGGCCATCCGACGGGACTGGTTGGAGGTGATTATGCCCGACAGGACTGGTCAAAGGTGATTATGCCTGAGGAGTGGCCATTGTGGGCGAGTGGAGCTGGGCTAGCTCCACCGGACCATGGTGGTTGTCACTCGGAGAACCCAATATTTTTTTTTAATTTTTAACTTTTTTTAATTTTAATTTTTTAATTATATGGTTTTTTTTTTTAATTTATTATTATTTTTTAATAAAATTATATATGTTTTTTTTTTTTTTTAACTCCATATTTTATTTTTATTTTTTAAAATGGTTTATTTTTTATTTTTTATTTTTTTTAAATGTCATTTTTTAATGTTTTTTTCATATTTCATTGTCTTTTATTTTTTAAATTTATTTTTTCTTTATTTATTATTTTTAAACAATTTTTTTTTATAACTTAATTTTATTTTTAGTTTTAAAGTTTTTATGTTTATCGTGACAAGAAACATATGTCTATTTATTTTTTATTTTTTTTAATACTTGATTTTTTTTTCTTTTTCTTTTTTGAAGGTCAACATTTTTTATATAAAATTCATAAAATTTGTCATTTTTCCAAATTTTTATTCAATTTTTCCATAATTTTATTTTATTTAAGATTTTATTTTAGTGAAAAATGCTTTAAAATACATATTTTTATAATTATATTTTATGCAAAATGTTTATTCTTTGTCAAGTTTTTAGAAGTATAATTTTTTAGTGACAATTATTTTGTATATATTGAAAAATTAATTAACAATATATAAATATTAAAGAAATCATAACCTCGAGATATTTTTTTTTTTTTTTAGCTCTAAAAAAAACTAAAAAATTCATTATAAAAAACATTATAAATGAAAACAAAAAAATAAATTTTGGAAAACCCTTAAAAATCAAATATATTGGGATGAAAAAATTGAGAGGATTAAGACAACTTGAAAAAATGGTTAAATAATCAATATTAAAAAAAAAATGTGTTTACTTAGGAGATAAGAAAATTTTAAGCATAAAAAATATGCCTTAAAAAAATGATATTTCATGTGCATTTGCAGAAATCTAAATGAAAGTCACAAAAAAAAAAGTAAAAAATTCAGACTTCATACATTACAAAAATTAAAGGGTCAAAAATAAGCCCTCTAAAAAAATGGGTTGATTCTGCATCAACACTTTTGAAAATTAGCATGAAAATCACTAACATTTAAAAAAAATGTTCATACTTGATACATAAGAAAATTTAAAGTGTCAAAAATATGCTAAAAAAAAAGTTATTATGAATGAACACTTTTCAAAATGAGATGATATTTTTCTACCTCTAAAAAATAGGTACTCGGTTCAGCTTTTGTTCTAAAGTTTACATTGTTTTTCCCAAAAGGTATGAGATATGATCATATATTTGTTTGTCGATGCTAGATACCATATTAAGGATCCTAGTGGGATATTATGAGTTCTTAAATATTCTTTTGTTGAAGAGGGCATTTGATATTTGTGTTTCTAGATTGTCTTCCGTAGATCTGGTCCACCCTATATCCATCTCCTCCAAAGTTCCACACCCATTACTCTATTTAGGGTGTAAGGATCTCAGAGCCAAGAACCCCTGTTTCCTTATGTTTAGTGATGTTGCTCCAAGCTACAAGCGCTCAATTTTTAGCTTCTTGAGCTCCTCTCCACATAAATTTATTAAATATATCAACCATGTTGGTACATGCGGTTTTTGGGGAAAATAGACCTAAAATTTTATATATCAGTATTGATTGAAGCACTTCCTTTAAAAGGAACACCCCACCTACTAGGTTAAGAGCTCTAAAGGACCATTGAAAAATTAGTTTTGTCTAAATACAATCCAATAAGTCTTTCCAATAGGAATTTCTGAGGAAATTAACCAACAGAGGGATACCAAGATATTTGGAAGGAAGGGATCCAATATTAAATCCCAGAAGTCAGGTTAGGAAAGACTATGTAAGGGTTGGAGTGTTGAAAAAGAAAATATTTGATTTTTCATTATTGATCATAGTTACCAATGCTTGCATGAAATAATGGAGGATGGATTTGATTTCTCTAGCCTCTTCGAGAGAAACATGGCAAATAAAATTATGTGATCAATGAATTGTTGATGGGTTAAAGGAATATCATTGCCCCAAAGACAAATTTCTCTGATTTTTCTTGAGTGGATGTCCAATTTGATATATCTCCCCAGACCTTCTGCTACGAAAAAAAAAAAAGTGAGAGATGGGATCACCTTGGTGTAGACCATTTGAGGGTTTGAAATTTCAGGTCGGGGACCCATTAAGTAAGATTGAGAACACCAAGGAAGAGATCAATGACGAAACCTAATCAATACATCTCAATGTTTTTAGTAGGAAAGGCCAACTGAGACGGTCATAGGGTTTCGAGAGGTCAAGTTTAATAAACATACCCTTGGCTTTGATATGCTTGAGGGAATGGACAACTTCTTGCATGGTAATGGTACCATCTAGAATTTGGCGACCTTGGACGAAACCAATTTGTTCATGGGAGATCAAGGAAGGAAGTAAGGGCTTAATTATCTTAACCATTATAGTGGAAATGATTTTATAAATAATGTTACACAGAGAAATTTGATGAAAACCTTGAGGCTCCTTAGAATGAGCAGATTTAGGAATTAAAGCAATAAAATAGGAGTTGAAAGCTCGATGTACCTTTTGAGATCCGAGATATTCCTCCACTAGTTCCGGGATGTCTTGACCCATAAAGGGCTAAGTTTCTTGAAAGAAACCCATATCTAAACCATTTGGTCTAGGTGCTTTGATCCTGGATAGCCCCTTTACTACCTCTTCTACTTCCTCTAGAGTGACTGGGGGGATTAAAGCCATGTTTTTATATTTGTTTACTAGATGGCAGATCTTTTGTCTGATCCTATGAATAAATTTTAAAATTTACTAACATGATAAATGGAATTGGTCAACCAAAATAATTTCCATTTCATCTTGATGAACCAGGAAATTCGCATTGGAATATTTTAGCAAAAATATCCCATTGTGTTGGTGATGTTGGATCATGGCATTGTGAAAGAACCAAGTGTCTCTTTCGCCTTCTCTAATCCATTGGATCCTGGATTTCAGCTTCCTCCTCTCCTCTAACTGACTCAAAATTCATCATTCCTCTATTTTTATGGCTCTAAAGTGACCTTCCGTTATCATCTGTTGTTGGATGTTTTGCATATGTTATTAGAGTTTATTTTGGTCCTTCATGATGTGGCAAAAATCCATTTAATTCCACCTTTTCATCTACTACTTAATCTCTTTCAATCGAAGTTGAAAGGTATGCTTGTTATTATGTCCATGCACCTCGGAATATTTCCACCATCTTTTTATTTTTCCAAGAAAGGAAGGGTCGTGAAGCCAAAAGGACTTGAAGAAAAAAGGATAGTTTCTTGGAGCCCATTTCAAATACATATCAATTCATATCGTCGAGTGATCAGACCTTAGGAATGGTAGATTGATGCCTTAAAGAATAGGTCTTTTCTTATAAGATATTCTTATATGAGGAAATAATCTAGATGAGATGAAACCTGGTGTGGACCCCTGTGCCAACTGTTCCATGTGTATACCCCATTATTAGTAGGGATGTCTACTAATCTCAAATCTGAAATTAAATCACAAAAGGCCTCCATTTCAAAATCTTGTCTTCTGATCCCTCCTTTTTTTTCTTCTAGGAAGGCAATAAGGCTGAAGTTCCCTCCAGTAATCCATAGTCATTCATGGACCATGGTATTATAATTTCTTATATTCTGGAGGAGAGAAAATTTCTCTCCTAGAATGTGGGGGCCATAAATAACTGAGGTTATTTCCCAGTCTCGAGTACGAATATACCTTAATCGTCCTGATAGAATTCATGGCATACTTACCTATTAATTAAAGATTATTTCAGATGAATACTAGAGGACCACCACTCCTCCTAAAATTCCATGAGAATCTAAGTCTACCACTTCATACATGAGCCTCATTCTATGTATGATCTCTTTAAACCATTCCTCGGATACCTTTTTTTCCTGAAGCATCACAATGATTGGCTTTTCCCGTCTTAACCTTTCCTTCAAGTATCTTTTTTTTCCTTAGCTGTTGAGGCCCCTTATATTCAGGGAGAATAAAATCATTGGGAGGATTTATTAAGTTGGTGGAAAACTGTTGAAATTAGTACCACCTATCACAAGTTCACTAGAATATCACCAACCATCTTAATTGACTCCTTTAAATTATGTCACCCTCTTTCCCTACCTCCTTTTCTTGGTCCATTCTCATCCAAATTACTCCCAACTTGGGAGCCCATCAGATTCGGTGGATCGGGTGATTTTTGGCTTTGTTTGGTTTGATATTGCTGAAATGTTACCCATTAGAGTTTCTTTTGGTTTTCCGGGATGAATCTCTCATCTATATGTCGCCATTCATTCAACAATTTTCTCGAAAATTTTTCTTTTGTAATTAAATCTTCCTTTTATCCATCAATCTCCATATTGGTTTGGTATGTTCCTAGATCTGGTCCATCATTTTCCTGTGGCTACTCTTGCACTTTCCTTTCTGGATTTGGATTCATTTTGGGCAAAACCCTAGCTGTCGTTTCCAGTTTTTTAGCTCTTTCATTCAAACTTTCCCCTGTCTCCTGCAAAACCGCAAGTTGATTCTGATTTTCTTTGTTCTTCTACGGTTGAAAAATTTTATTGGCTTGTGGCTGCTTCAGTGGTATTTTATTGTGAGTTACTTCTTAGAAACCCTCATTATCCCATTTTAGTTTCTCTACTTCAGAGGAAATACTGAGCTCCCTTGTTTCCATTTGATTCTGGGAGAAAGCCTTATACAAGTGGCCATATTCATGGCACCTTCAATAAAGAAATGTTATATGTTCATAATACAAAGGCTTTTGCGATACCTCATCTTAGTATTGTAGCTCTACAGATTCTGGGAAAGGTTCAATTATGTTCATATAAACACAAATCTAGGATAATGATGTGTTTATCCCTCGACAGGTTGAGTTTACAACTTTGAAAATATTCCAATGGGATTTCCAATTACTTCCAAGATTTAAGATCCCATAAATCAACTAGTAATGCAAAAAGACGTACCCAAATCGGTGCAGTCATAAATTACTCTCAATCTAGGTTATAAAAATCTTCCTAGAATCACATGAAGAGACCCGCATTATAATATAAGTATGGTCCATTTTCCAAAATCCTCTCTTTATCTTCTAGGCTAAAAAAAATAACTATAAAAAAACCTTTCTCTCCCAATTTTATGTCCATATGGCCCTTCAAGTGTCATTTCGACTGAATCCACTTGACCATATCTCTTTGTTAAATACACCAGTGATGAAGACAAAGGTAAAAGATAAGCGTGATATATTTTTCTATTAACCAACATATACATTTATAATACATTCAATGTGAGTCTTGGATTCCATACTCCAAGGTCTCTTGGACTTCCTATGTCTATTCATCTTCTACACCAACCCTTAGAGGATTAGGTATCCAACATTGCCCCCCTTAATCTGAACAGGTATGTATGAGTCCATGAAGAGAGAAGCCTCAGAGATGTAATGAAAATGTGAAAAAGTATGCATGGAAACACTAGTATAGTTCCCAAAACTCTTCCAAATCTCATAAGAAGCCGAGGTATTCTACTAAAGGAAGTGCTCCTAATGTTTTGAAGAGGGAGACCTTCAACCTGGAGAAGGGAGTTTTGCAACCAGCGTAAAAAGGGAGAACCTCAACCTGGAGAAGGGAGTTTTGCAACCAGCATAAAAAGGGAGAACCTTAACCTGAAAAGGGAGGTCTCATCCTACAGTGGTTTAAGGATGACCATAAACCAAAAGCATGCTCATGGGCATATCTATCTCTGGCTACAACTCTGAATTTGGTAACAGGTTCAGGTTGTGGCTCTAGCTTGCTTGATATGGATTTGAAGCTTTTCGATGACCATCATTTCCCCCTGTCAGATATAAGGTGAGATGATGGAAAAAAATAAACTACAAGGCCTTTTAATACTCAAGAAGAGATTCTGACATATGACTAAAAAATCTTCTTGGATGTTGATTCCCATTTCCAAGAAACGATCCATCCAAGATGAATATTTTTTCTTGTGGGAGTCTTGTTTCTGATACATATGTTTGAATAATGTGTGGTTTTACGACAATTATTACATGGATTAAGATAAAAATAATGATCTTTCATATGGCGAACCCGATCACAATGTTGGCATATAACAATCTATTGTGGATGTTGTGAAAGAAGAGAAGAATGTGGAGCAGTTGAAGGTGAACTTTAATGAATAAATATTACACTTTAAAAATTGATGGGAAATGAGTAATATGACATATTAAATGACACAACGTTTTCATATCCAGGACCCATTCTATGCTTGTTATGGAAAACCTCTTCCCATGGTGTAATATATGGGCTTGGAAAGTGCAGACTAAACTCCCGAATCTGCATGTAACTATGTTGCTTCATTGGGCATTGGATCTTAATCAACTTCAATTTTATATTCTTGCTACTGATCAGAGTTTGTTTCAATGTTCTGAATAGAAACAAGTTCAGAATGATGACTCCATTATTCTTGTTGAAGTTGAGATTTGATCTATAAAAAATCAATCTTCTCTTCTGTATTTTGTATACAAATTCTAAAGTCAGCAAGACATGATTTTTTGATTTTCACTGTGTCATTAGTTTTAAACGGTATTATAGTTTTCAAGAACTCTAATACTTCATACAATTTGGCCATTTTCTGAGCACAACTATGAACCAAAGAGGAAAGGAAACAACCACTCATAGTATAAAGATACTGCAATTTCGTTCGTAAATGTGCACCAAATAACCAATGTGAAACCAAAAAGAAATAATGATTGTAATGCATTCAGAACCCACTACATATGCATAAGACTTTGCTGATGGATATCATATAGAGTTAGTCATTTGATTTTAGGATTAACAACACCATTACAAATCTGGCTCATGAAAATCAAACCATGAAAACTTGAATCATGACGGAGTGAGGAATTCCTCCTTTAGTTTGTTTGAAAATATATGGATTTACACAAGTGCACTTGTAGAAGAACCAAAATTTCAAGGTGTTCAACGCAAAGTTTTAATTGACAATAGGAAGCTTTAATTATCAACTAACCATCCTATATACTAGACAATGAGCCATAATTCATCGTACCATGTTAAACTTCTGACCATTCTACAAAGTTACTGTAATAAAAATAGCATGGGAATTTCAATTCAGAACAGGACTCATCCTTAACCTCTCTTCCCATTAACACCAAGGAAATAATAGTGATGTTATCATTAGTCATGGCCACTGCTCCCACTCCACCATTAATTCTGAAATTACGACACTCAACAATTTTACATTAAAGTGCATTTCTCCCTACATATTAAAGAACAATGTGCCAAGTACCCTAATTAATTTCACTGGCACTACCAGGAGGTTTTTCTGCAAAGGGATCTCCTCAGAATACTCTATCTTTGGCTTTACCTGCATAAGTAGTACAATCTTAAACAGGTTAAATTTTCGTAGTAGTAATGACGACCAACATGAAATGAGTTTAAAGGGCAGGTTTGTTTCTACTACTATAGAAGAACCACCTCCATCTAAAGACTGTAACTCTAAAAAAGATGAATCAGACTCCTAATCCACTTATACTAGCAATTCGACGAAACCAAATAGCTCCTATTTGGAGTCAACAATAAGAAATTTTGAAGTTGATGCTTTCAGGTTGATGGAGATAATTGGACCTAAGAAGGTAGACCCGACTGATGTTAAATTAATAAAGGAGAGGATTTTTTGTTATACCACATTTTGGTTTATTATTCAAGAAGATTTGTGCATGTTCGTTTCACGTCGAGTTCACCAAAACAAAAAATCACATAATACATATTCTAGATGTAAATGTAGTGTAAGATGTTAAAACAAAGATGGATTTCAACTGAATAACGAACGTATTCATGTGACAATGGAACTATGGCTATGTGGCTATGGGACGGGAGGAAAGTCTGCATGAAGTGGTTACCAAAGTGGTTTTCAATAATTACCACAATTCCGCTGCGTAGTGTTATGTGGAGCAGCCATGAGAGGTGAGGTGGAGTGTAAAGCTGAGTGGGAGAGGAGCGTATAGGCTGAAGAACACACAAGAATTCTGAACCCATTCTATTTCAAAGTAGGGTCACGTAGGTGGTTTATAGGAGTTATCGTCCCATAGAATAGAGAATATTTTGAAAGGTGTAATATTAAATCATGAAACAAAGAGTGAAAGAACATTGTATCATGAGAGATGGATGCAGATTGTGCTAGAATAAATACACTTTATACCATAATTGTTCCATTTTGTGATCAACCAAATAGTTCTTTTTTTTCATGTCCTTGGAGTTTCTCCATAATCAAGATCCATTGCACCAATTGTTGAAATAACAAGATGTTTAAAAAATGCACATATATTTATTCCTTTCTCTTTGCAAATCTTAGCATTTTATACTTAGAAGGAAGAGACAATCGCATGCGCAGCTTTGGAATAGAAGGGAAAGAAGAATTCCAGATGCGCTTTATGCAGTAATGAGCGATAAGGACTAACAAGCACTCATGGAAACATAATTATGTTAGTGTTGGCAGGCTGACCAAAATTTCATTTCTGAGCAGTGTAGATCACATAAGATTGAGCAGGAGTTAGTTGGGAGCGTAGTGGCTCTGATACCATATTAAATACACCAATGACAAAGATAAAGGTGAAGGATAAGAATGCGATATTTTTCTATTAACCAACATATAAATTTATAATACATTCAGTGTGACCCTTGGATTCCATATTCCAAGGTATCTTGGACTTCCTGTGTCTATTCGCCATCTACACCAACCCTTAGAGGATTAGGTGTCCGACACTCTTTCCAAAGGAAAAATCTCTATAAATTTACAGACCAGGGCATCATCTTCATAAATTTAAAATAGTTTTCCAATTTGTTCATAGGGATAACAAATATCAACTTCTTGGTTTCCCTGGGAAGGAATTTTCACCAGGAATCTAGGAACTTGAGACACAGATGCACCAAGTTTTTTGCTTGACTCTCCAGCAGTTATGTTACGACAGGAGGGTATCTCTCCCCTCCTAGCAGGGACACTCATGCAACCTGTCAGAGTCCTAAATAGTATGGATTAGAGAATATGGATTCATATATGACGCTTACAAGGCTTCATTGCGTCGAGAGGTGCAATCTACAACCCAGTATGACCCCGATGTCGGGTACGTCATGTTCTCAAAAAATAATAAATTTTACTTTTTCTAATGTCGGCCAAAGCATTAACCTAACCTTGAATTTTATATAACTTGAACATTTAGATTATATATAACTTTTTAAACTTATTAATGGGCTGATATTAACTATTAAAATAAAACTATGTATTATTTATATATTTTGAATGGATAGTAAATTATATACATGTATTTGAATGGATCATAAATTTACCTTTAACAAAAAAATTTACCACATTGAATTTCCAAAATTACGTAAAATTTTAAACATATTTATTATTTACTAAAGTCAATACCATTTCCAAAATCAAAGGAAAAGAGTTAATTCAACATAAACAATCAAAATCCAAAATCTTTTAATATTTCTTTTAATTAAATTTTTGTAAAATGAATCTTTAAAAATAAAACCCATATTCTATGGATAAATTAAAATATTTACAGACAAATATTTCCCCATCAAAGTTGAAATATTTTAAAATTTAAATAAATAAAAATATAAATAAACATGAGGTATGGTAAATAAATAAAACCTATTTTTATACTTACTCCAGAGCTATGGTAAATAAATAAAAATATATATAAACTAGATGTATGGTAAATAAATAAAAATTCTTTTTATATTTACTCCGTAAACCTTTTTATATTTAAAAAATCTTAAAAAAGAGGTTTTATTTAGATGACGCCTATGGGACTAATACCATGGGACAAATTAATATTGATACCATGGGCCAAATACCATATTTATAAAATATGTATGGTAAATAAATAAATATAAAAGAGGTATAAAGAGGTATGGTAAATAAATAAACATAAAAGAGGTATAAAGAGGTCAGGTAAATAAATAACAATAGATCAAATAGGATTATAAATAAAAATTTAGCTAGCAGTTGCACTATATGTTGCAAAATAAATGTCATAAGGAAATAGCATAGGAAAGGGTAGCGTAGAAAAAATAAGTTGTTGCCGAGAAGGAGCCATCGTGAAAGAATGAAAGGAAATTTTTGCTTACATGGAAGTAAGTCGTAGAGGTTTCAAAGATATTGATTATAAGAGTTATCAACAGAAAATTTTGTTATAGATATTGAAATAGGCAATTGTGGGTGAAAACATATATGTAAACCAAACATAATGAAATAATTTGTTGCAGAGAAGGAGGCATCGTGAAGGAATGAAGAAAATTTTTCTTCCATGGAAGCAGGTCGTGGAGGTTTCAAAGATATTGTTATAAGAGTTATCAACATATTGAAATACGAAATTTTGGGTGAAAACATATATGTAAACCAACATAATCTGTTCACATATATAAAAAAATTGTTATAGATATTGAAATAGGAAATTGGGGTGAAAATCCTTTGGTGATTAATAATCCTCTGAAACAAGCACGAAATGAGCATGTAACTAAAATAAGATATTTTAAATACATTAAGTACAATCTATCTAGCATATATGTAAATAAAGAGATTTTTTATTAATAGAAATAGAGTTTACTCCAAGTTCATCTACATATCTGAGCGCCAATTGCATGCTTGTGAGAAATTGTATATGAAGAACAATAGCCTTGGTATACAAGAAATTGAATGCCATTTTAATATGGAGAAATTTTTGGAAGGGGATATTGCTATTCATGTTATGGTTTATTTTCTTAACTCTAAACTTCGTTTAGTCTTTCTCTATATACACAAGAAAAAAAATACCAAGTAATTTCACAAATTTAAGTTATAGTTTGAATTTTATAATTACAAATCTAGTTTCTCATTAAAATATTTTACACAAATCTATTCATTCAAATAAACTATATTGTGAATATGTTTTATCCTATTATTTGATTACAAAATTATTGTACTCCCTACTAAATAAAATAAATTTATTAATAAAGAATTAAATGTCAAATTGAAAGATTACTCAAGCAATGACTACTATAATATATAGAATTGATTTTTTTAATGTATAAATTATTTGTTTTATGTCATTCAATTTCCATTACCTATTATCTTCAAACCCCATGGAGAGGTATTGAACATGGGAGCTAAATTTAGTTAAATAAGCATTCACATTGTGAACTTGGGCAAAAAAAATAATTGTAATCCTAAAATTCTCTTACCTAATAAAAAATACTACTTTCACAATCGAATTTCTACGTTAATTTTTAAAAATATTATAGTTCAATTATTGGGCATTAGAAATTCCAAAGAGGTGAAGGTAAATGAGTTAGCATCAAGAGATATGACGTCAAACCTGAAATTTTTTTAAAATATCAATCTCAATATGGCATAAGTGCTAGTAGGGAATTATTGACAAGTGTTGTTGGAAAAATAACTACATCAAATTGGTTGATGTCAATGAAAAAAATAATCTACAAAACATTAAGCAAAGTTTATGGAGGCATTAAAAAATTAGGATTCAATAACATGGGAACGATGAACTTGCATGTTGGGCTAATATATGTAGGAAACCTTATCAAGATAGACTTTCATATAATGTGAGAAACATTGTGAAAGAGTTTGGTATTGGAATTTCCATGTGTGACCAAATGAGAAGAATACCATGAGACATTGTATATCTAGAGGGGTGTATCATTTCCCCTTTCAGTGACTGTAATTATTAAAGCACATTTCTTACTACATAATATGTATAACTTGTATATATACTTATAAAAAAATTAACTGTTATGAATCTTATGACAGTGAGGACAATATAAATATTCCATTCATACAACTACCACATACTATCAATAGGAAAAAGGGTTTTCCTGTGAAGCGATCTATGCATCTTCGTCATGCAAATTGAATCTCAACACTAAGGAGTCATCCTAAGATAAAAGGTCATCATAGTAACTTTGATGTTTCAAAACCATCAATCATTTAATTATATTTCTCTAAATATCAACAATTGGACAACAATCACAATATGGTAACTCTTGGTGGAATGTGTATCCATATCATAGTATAATTGTATATACAACAACTTATCCAAATGATATAAAAATATTTCATAAGCAACGAAACTGCTACATGAATTACTCACAATCCTTAATGATGTACTCCAAGTTCTTCCACAATACTAATAAAGTGTCTAAATAATCTATCATCACTTAGTCACCATATAGGTAACACCTGGGGGAAATGTGTTAGAACTGTATATACAATAGCTTATGCAAAGGATATGAAAATATGTTATAAGCAATGTAACTGCTACATGAACTAATCACAGTCCTTAATGATATAATCAAAGTTCTTCCACAATACTAATCAAGTGTCTAAAGAAGCCACCATCACTTCCAAAATCACATATTTAAACATACAAGTTGTAAAAAATGATTTTGTTTCATAAAGTTTAATAGAATCATGTACTCAAATCTAAGATATATTTCTTAAACTCTGAAGCCTCTTCTTGATTGAAATCATACTAAACTGATAATATATAGCTAAATAGAAATAATTTAAAAACTTCTTGGTACAATCGTTACATAATAATTTGATGCTCAACTTGTATAGCAATAAATATCGTCATGCAACATGTCCAAATAAAACAACTGAAGTAAATACTATCAGTTGGTTTTCAATATATTTATGTAATTAAAATAGAGCTGGTAACTTTTGAAGACTACTTCATGGAAAATTAAAAGCATCTTCATGCCTGGTTTTCCAAGCTGACTGTGTGTAACCACCGTTTTAGTGGAAACGAATGGTTAGACTTTTTAATTAATTGAGACTGATGTTTTATTTCAATTAGAATATTGAACAAAAATTAAATTCTTATATTTAATAAACTTTTTAATTAATTAAGACTGATGTTTTATTTCAATTAGAATATTGAACAAAAAATTGAATTTTTATATTTAATAAAGATTTACTGTGAAATTAGTTTCATGAGTAAAATTGATGGTAAAAAGTAAATCAAGATCTGGTGTTAGTTGGAAAAACAGTTTCCACAGTTACCCATAGAAACTCTGGAATAAATAGAAAATTCAGAGGAGAGTTTGGGGTTCTGCCTATGGAAGGAGGAAAAGGAACTCTGTTATTCTGGAAGAGGAAATTTCAGAACAGAGTGTTCTCTGGGTTGGAGATTAGGACCGGATTGTCCCGTGATCTCCCCAAAATAGCTGTTTTTCCCTGGAGTGGGAGAACAGGACCGGATTGTCCCAAGTTCTCATCCAGAACACTGCATTTAACAGAGACCCAGACTTGATGCATGGGGGAGAGCAGTGGGACAGATAGCCCAGCTCATGGAAGGGAGGAACACTATTACCATGAGTTGGCTTAAAATTCAGATGAGTAAAAAGAGTAGAAGAAGTAGTTTGTTTTTTTTTATTCTGAATTTAATTTCTGTGAATGTTGTAGTTAGTTCTTTGAAATTGTTTCTGTGAAATAAAGAATTTTGTTTCTTTTACTACTATAGTAGGGATTGTTGAAAAGTAGGTACTGTATTTATAGAAGCTGTACCACCGAAGCAGACAACAAAAATTTACTGTTGATATTCTACAGTAGTTAGGAAGAATAGTACCCTATCTATGTATTCTTTTACTTATTTCCTAAATCATTGCAAAAAGTAGATTAAATTGCTGTGAAAGAAGTATTTAGTAACAGAACATGAAAATTAATTACTAACCATATCATTTTCGTGAACTAAGATAGTTCTGTAAGAATATAAACAGTGCAAGAAAACCTCAGATGGTAAAACCAGGAGAACCATTAACCCTTCAAGCCAGTAGCCTGTGCTCCAGAGTTGGTCGTTCTCCATCTATGATAAGACACGGACGTATTGGCGGCCCAGTCGCCCTGTATTATTTAAGGAAGAATTATAGGAAGTCTTAGTAGCAACAGAGAATTATTAAACCTTACAAATGGAAACAAAACCCTTAAAACCAATTATAAGGAATTCTAGGGTCGATACAGTTAACATTGAATCAATACCCTCAGAGATACATAAGAACTCATGTCATTGTAAAACAAACTGCAGATACTGTTAAAAATTGTAGACACTATAATTAGCCTCACGATGCAATATACGATATACAGAAAAACAAAACTCGAATGGAGAACTACTCATTACATCTGCAACTAGTATAATCATAAATTTAGAAACGTAAGCAAGGTAAGCGCGAGTGGTATAAAAAAAAGAAAATTGTCCAGTGGATAGCCATAGAACAAATTTACAGCATATGTCAAAATGAACTCCGCTTAGGAGTAGTCCGAAATAATATACAATCTGTCGGCTTGAGGCCGTAAATGTCATCAAAAAAACCTGGTTATGAACCTAGCCTGAATGGCATTTAACTAAATCATATCAAGCTACGAAATGTTTAACCCTGAGCTAGACAATAACAAAATTATCCACCAAGAGAAGACTAAGGGTACAGATTCCGTCGGCATCGGAGTACCTGTGAAATATATGCAGGAGTTAAACCCTTATTCCGCGAACAAGCCTGGAAAAACAAGGAACTCTGTGCTGGAGCAGGGAAAATATGAGCGGTACCTACCATAGGAGGAAACCCCATTAGTCATAAAGGAGAAATTACAAAACGAATAAGTTAATAATGGTACTGTAGCAAGAAATAACCCTAGAAAAGAAAGACAGCTCACAGAAGTGGGAGTACCTGTCGTTCTCAAATATGGGAAATTCGTAGCACCTGACCTCCACTGCCAAACCCAAACAAAAACCGCAGCGAGTGTAAGAACATATATGTATACCGGCCAGAAGTTCTTATTCTTCAGGGGACAAAGGCGTAAGCAACAGAATGATAACCAGACTCCTCCATTCATTAAACACAAATAAACTCAAACTCTGTACAACTGAATTACAGGAAAAAGGAAGGTTGGGAACTATGATTACCTGAGTCGAGGGGCAAGCCCTCCGGCGGCCACGTTACCACCATCTTCATGGAAAAACTGGATAGCCTGTTGCAAAACCCTGAAAGAGACAACACCGCCTCCAGAGCTCTCGGCGCTATGCGTGACAATGAATCTGGAACGGTTAGAATGCCAAAGGTCATTACTAACCCTAGGCACGAGAGCCGTGAGATTAATCTCAGATCGACGGAGGATAGGTTGCCAGGTGTTGAGCAGCAAGGCCAACCTGACTAATCGAATGGATAAACCCATTTCCAATAGTTGCGAATTGACAGATTTAATTGTGATAGCAGATAACCATAATCATCGAGTACATAATAGTAAGGTGAGTTATTAGTAATGTAAGTCATTATGAAATCAAATCCATAAGCGGACACAAAGAACAATATGTATAATCCACAGTACAAATCATGTTCCACTATATAGTACCGAAACACGAGAATCCAAAGAACGATGCCAGCAAAGCAACTAATAAGGCCGTGCCATATGATGTCAATATTTATTGCTGGGTGTAGATTTCGGTTATGATAATTTTTTTTTTATTTTGGCAAGTTTTGCAGTTAGGTTAACTGTTACAAGTGGTATCAGAGCAGCGTTACAACGCTGGGGCCCTATTGGGTCAACTAACGTTAGATTTGTATGTTACTCATGCACAGTCAGATAATTAGTTGGAAGGACAAATGAGACGGACACCTTCACAATCACAATCGCTACAGTGGAATGTCGGAGAGTGTATGTTACTCATGCACAGTCCAGTAATTAGGTGGAAGGACAAATGAGGCGGACACCGTCTCAACCGCCACCTTGAAGTGGCGGAGAAATGCCGCCACCACCAGAGGGTAACCCTGAAATGTGGTTTCAGCTGGGAATAGAACAACATCAGCGATCGAACAGGCTGATTGAAGAGAAACAACAGCAGACTTGCATTTTAGTACACACAGTACAACAATTGCACGAAGAAATGGAGAGGGTGCGAAGAGAAAATGCAAGAATGATGCAAGAATGAGATCTTGAAGAGTCTTCCATAAAATTCTAATCATGAATGAACCCAAGGTCAGGTAGAGAATTTAAGAAGGAATGGATGCAGATAAAGATAGAACAAGATGAGTCAAAGGAAAAGAGAGACAAGGGTCAAGTAATCTAAACAGGAATTTTAATGAAGCTGAATCTGAAAATGAAACCGAACGGAAGGCAGGTAAAAGACAGAGGGTGGAATTACATGGAGAATTCAGAAAGATAAAGCCACCTACCTTTGATGGAGAAAAGGAAGAAGTGGCAGAAGCATGGTTGATTAACATGAACAAGTACTTCCAGGTGTATGACTATGACAGTGGTCTTAAAGCTCGGTTAGCCATTTACCAGCTGAAAGATAAGGCCACCTTATGGTGGGAAGAAGTGAAGAATGTGCGGGGGATAGAGGATCAAGATGTGACATGGGATAAGTTTCAACAGTATTTCAAGGACAAGTACTTGACTGAGCATTTTTATGATGAAAAGGCTCAAGAATTCCATGATCTGAGGCTAGGACAGTTGACCATGGACGAGTTCATCACTAAGTTTACATCATTATTGCGCTATGTACCATACTTGAGGGACGAGAAGGCCAAAGTCCAAAGATTCCTGAGCAGTTTACCCTCCCATATGAAGGAGCGTATCGAATTTGTAAATCCTAAGACAATGGATGAGACCATTAGAAAAGCGAGGCTGTGTTATCAGCAAGCGAAGACCAAGATGGACCAAGGAAAAGGGTGGCAATCAAGGAAAGAAAACAGGAACAGTGCTGGTTTTAACAGAGGTAAAACTAGTAAATTCAGAAGCTCAGCTAGGAATTCAATTAATAAGAAATTTGGTAGGAACCATCAGAGAATAAGATGGCCTGGGGAGGACAAAACTGTTGAGGCTTCTAGCAAACCTGAGCAACCTCAAAGTCAGAGGCCACCTCTGCAGTGTTGGGGCTGCGGAGCAGCGCATTACTATCGAGATTGCCCACAGCGGGGAAAGACTGAAACAGTAGCCAATTTACAGGAGGCCTCTACGGTGGGAGATGTGGCCCGAAGCATACCCAGAATTAACGCAGCATTGGAGGACCGGCAAGCTAATTTTCAACCTACCATGATAGAGCTGGAAGGTAAGCTGTTATCTCAAACTGTTTCTGTTTTGATAGATCCAGGAGCAAGTTTAAGTTATATAAGCCCTAAATTAGTAGAAACCTGTAAGTTGACAAGTCAAAAATTTAAGAAGACATGGTTGGTTCAGTTAGCTACAGGAGCTAAAAGAAGAGTTAGTGCTAAAATACCAGAGTGTGCACTACAAATCGGTGAACAACAATTAATAGTAGACTTAAATATTCTACCTTTGGGATCCTATGATGTGTTGCTAGGAATGGATTGGCTGGAAAAGCATTGGACTCTCATATATTGTAAGGAAAAGGTAGTTTATTACAGAGATCAGAATGGTAACCGCCAAGAAATTCAAGGCATAAGGAAGCCTATACACTTGCGCCCAATCACAACTTCTCAACTGGGGAAATGTGTAAGGAAAGGATGTCGCTTGTATGCTATACAAGTCGGATTAACTGAGTCTAAGGATAAAGCTGCCTTGCAGGAGAATATACCTGTGGTGCAGGAATTTAAGGATGTGTTTCCTGAAGAAATACCAGGATTACCACCCAAAAGAGATGTGGATTTCACGATAGAATTGCTACCAGGAGCTTCGCCAGTTTCACGGACCCCTTACCGAATGAGTGTGCCAGAACTGACTGAACTGAAGATGCAGCTTCAAGAATTGTTAGATAAGGGGTATATACGACCCAGTGTGTCACCTTGGGGGGCACTAGTGATGTTCGTTAAAAAGAAGGATGGAACCATGTGCATGTGCATGGATTACCGCCAGTTAAATAAGTTGACTGTTAAGAACAGGTATCCTCTACCCCGTATTGATGACCTGTTCGACCAAGTAAGAGGAGCTACTGTGTTCTCAAAGATTGACTTGCGATCCGGCTATCACCAGATTAGAATTAAGGATGAAGACATACACAAAACTGATTTTTGCACAAGGTATGGCCACTATGAGTTTGTGGTATTGCCTTTTGGGTTAACCAATGCACCAGCCACTTTTATGAGGCTGATGCATAGTATCTTCCACCCTTATTTGGACAACTTTGTGTTAATCTTCATTGATGACATACTGATTTATTCTAAGAATGAGGAAGAGCACAGGGAACATTTGCGAATGGTACTGGAAATGCTTAGGAAGCACCAGCTGTATGCAAAATTTAGTAAATGTGACTTTTTCAAAAGAGAAATACAGTATCTTGGACATGTAATATCTGAAAAAGGTATAGCAGTGGACCCGGAGAAAATTAAAACTATTATGGAATGGAAGGTACCACAGAGTGTGGCAGATATAAGGTCTTTTATGGGTCTTGCTGGCTATTACCGGCAGTTTATAAGAGGATTCTCCAAGATAGCCTTTCCCATTACCTCTTTGCAAAGGAAGGGGAAAATTTTTAAATGGACCAAGGAGTGTCAGGACAGTTTTGAAAGACTGAAGCAGTTATTGACAACAGCACCTGTGTTAAGTGTAGCAGATCCGAGTAAGGAATTCGAGGTTTGTACGGACGCGTGTAAGGAAGGTGTTGGGGTTGTGTTATCGCAAGAAGGGAAGGTAATTGCATACGAATCCCGCAAACTGAAGGATCATGAGCAGCGATACTCAGCCTATGATTTAGAGATGACTGCAGTTGTGCACGCTCTCCGCGTGTGGAGACATTACTTACTTGGAAAGAGATTTGTATTAAAAACTGATCATAGTAGTCTAACCAGCTACTTTAAGAAAGCTGACTTAAACTCCCGGCAAGCCAGATGGAATGCTTTCTTGAGCGAGTTTGATATTGATCTACAGCATGTAAAAGGGAAAGAGAACAAGGTTGCGGATGCATTGAGCAGGAAATTGCATAACATTTATGAATTATATGTTAATCAAATTGAGACCAGATTCCTAGAACAAATCAGAGAAGAAGCAGACAAGGATCCTGAGTATAAATATTTGTGGCAGCAAGCACAAGCATCTGGAGAACAAGGTGAGCAAGGGGAATATGAGATTAACCAGGACGGGTTGTTAATTTTCAAACAAAGGATAGTCATTCCAAACAGGGTAGAATTGAAAAACATGATACTGGATGAATATCATAGGAGCAATTATGCGGGACACCCGGGATATCAAAAAATGCTGACAGCTATAAGAAAAGACTACTGTTGGCCAGGCATGAGAAAGGATATAGCAAACTATTTAAACAAGTGTTTAGAGTGCCAACAGGTGAAGGTAGAGCAACGGCATCCGGCTAGATTAATGCAGCCTATATCTATTCCTGAATGGAAATGGGAGGTGATCTCATTGGACTTTATCACCGGATTACCAAAATCAAAGCGAGGTAATGATTCAATAATGGTAGTTGTAGATCGACTGAGTAAGTCGACACATTTCATACCTGTCCAATCCACCTATAAAACAATTCAGATAGCAGATTTATTTATGCGTGAGATCTTCAGACTGCATGGCATTCCTAAGACCGTTATCTCGGATAGAGATGTAAAGTTCACATCCGCCTTTTGGAAGACCCTGTTTACAGGATTAGGAACGCAGGTACATTTTAGTAATCGATACTACCCGCAGTCAGATATCAAACCTAGCGAGGAACTAAGTAAGAAGACAGGCTATGACAGAAGAAATCCAAAGGAAATGGGAGGAGTATCTACACTTGATAGAGTTTGCTTACAATAATGGTTACCAGGAATCATTAAGGATGAGTCCATTCGAGGCACTATATGGGCGCAAGAAGTGTTAACTCCCACAATCGGAGCAGTCCCGGTGAATAGACTTCCATGTTGATCTAGACATGCTAGCAAGAGATGGAAGCAGAGTAGAGAAAATTGGCTACAGACTGAAGGCGTGACGAACAAAAAGTAGCGTATGGATAAAAAGAGGTCATACTGGGAATATGAAGTTGGAGACCACGTGTATGTCATAATTAAACCAAAGAAGAGCACCTTAAGATGGGCATCTTGTGTGAAATTGGCAACCCGGTTCTGTGGCCCTTTCCAAATACTGGAAAGAGTAGGACCGGTAGCATATCGTTTAGCTCTTCCTAGTCATATTCGGGTGCATAATGTCATTCATGTATCGTTATTAAAATGATATATTCATGATCCAAGGCACATAATACATTGGCAGAACATACAGGTAGTGGATACGCCTAATTGATAAATATTAATGCGATGATAAAGACTTGTTTTATTAACTTAAGTCTACTGTGTGCAGGTAGAACCAGACGGGGAGTTTCTGGTCGAGCCCCACAGTATAATCGACCGGAGGGAAATCATGATCCAGAAACGAGCCATCGCCCAGGTTAAAGTGCAATGGAAGCACTTTGGACCCGAGGAAGCTACCTGGGAAGACGAGAGTTTTGTTCGTGGAGCTTATCCTGAGCTTTTTTCTGAACTAGGATAAGAACACCGGGGACGGTGTTCTCTTCCAGAGGGGGAAAACTGTAACCACCCTCTTAGCCACTAACAAATGGTTAAGTTATTTTTAATTATGGGTTAATTATGACTGTTGTTATTTGGAATTTCTGAACAAAGTTAATTTTGATAAGGAATAAAAAGTTTACTGAGAAATTAGTTTTCTTGAGTAAAAATTTATGGTAAAAGTAAAACGGGGACACGAGTTAGTTGGAACGAGAAAAAAAAACAGTTCCACGGAGTTTTTCCCAAAAGCTAAAGGGAATAAAGAGGAAATTCCAAGAGAGTTTTGGGGTTCGTGAAGAAAGAAGAGACTACGTTTCTTACGGAAGAAAATTTTCCCGAACAAAGTGTCTCGGCAGGTTGGAGGCGGGCCCAGGACGTCACAGAGTTCTCCCCGGAGGTTAACATTCCCCTTTGGGTTGGAGGGTTGGACCGGATTGTCCGAATGTCTCCTCCAGAATATCTCGGTGGATAATACTCAGGGCATGAAGCTCTAGGAAAACATGGTATGTATTTGCCCGGTTCGTGGTTGGGGAGAAACGGGCACCTACGATTTGTCGAACACAGATGAGTTTATTATCACGGTAATTTGTTTATTTGTTATTGTTCTGCATTTCTAATAGTGATATTATCAAATTACGATGCAGTAAATCGGTCTTTTGTGAAAAAAACTTGTGATAATATAGCAGACATTTTTTTTAATTTCACTTTATACGGTATACGCCAGAATAATTAGTATAATTTGCCTTTTGGACCGAGAAGAAGAGGAGCAGAGCTGCTATCTAAGAAAGATTAAATATTGCATAAGTAATGTAGAATCAAACACAATTCCAGGTGAAAGTATAATATTAAATAATCATGCTTTGCTCTGGTCTGAAAGGAAAGGCATGCGGTTACCCTTTTTTTTTTAAAAACCATACACACGCTTCAATGGTAGTTAACTTTCGTAAGACGGGGAAAGTCCGACTTTCCGCCCCTGGATATGTCGCCATTAACTATGATAACACTCGGACAGAGAAGGTGGTCCGGCCACCTCGCTGCCTGGTGATAAGGAAGAACCAGGAGCAGAAACTAACAAGCATAGTATAGTAGTAGCTGTGAAATAAATGAAATACAAGACAGGATAAACAAACGCTGTACCCAAAAGATTCATGGAAAAACAACAAAACGCAACCAAATAGGCTACATTCAACGAGTAATAACAACGCATAGATTTATAAGCAGATACTTCAACAGAAATATATATAAGTATATATGACGTGACAGAGAAATTCAGGTATGTCCATAAACATTTCATTTAACAGTCTTGAAAGGAAATTGCATCAAACTGTTCCGACCACAAGAAGTTTATATATATATATATTTCCTACACTCCCATTTGCCAACTGTCACGGTACCGAAAATTGTATGAACAAATAAACAATGATGTCTATTCCTGAGACAGATATTTCCTCTGTCGAGGGTTATAATAGCAAACAAAGGCGAAAAAACTAACAGCGGGAGTGCAGACTCAATAGTTCCTCGGTAGGAATTTATCCATAGTTTAAATAAACTAAAACAGACTCAAACCCTGGGATACAATTTATGCTCAAAACCCTAAGCAGTAAATCCTGAGATTCTCTTGATCGATTACCATAAACCACTGTGACTACAGACTCTAGAGCGTCTGGCTAACCAGTAGAAACCCTCCTTTTAATGAAGAAAAGACAAAGCCCTTGAAGTATTTCCTGAGGGACTGAACTGTCGACTCGAGGTGTACCTGTGAATGGGTGCCGAGTTAAAACCCCTTCTTGCAAGCCAAAAACAAAGATGGAATTTCAAAGCTTCAAGTTTCGGGAGCAAGGAAAAGTATACCTGCCATTCAAAACAGAGTAGTCATAAGATAATAGGAGAATGTGTAAATACATTTCTGTTAAGATGACAAAACAAACGAAAAGGAGTAATGCGCTACTGTAAACGCTCTATACAATACCTGAGGAGGATGTTTGTGGGTAAACCGTGCGAGGAAAAATCCAGAAGTGGCTGCCAACAGCCTTCATGAGAGCGGGTGAAGCAAACTGGACAGCTACAATCCTTTCGAGGTGCGCCATTGATAAAGCAATGGAACCCCTGAGACGAATTTCGGTAAACATCAACACTGTAAAAATTATTCAATCGATAAACCCACAAGCTGTTAAAGCACAGAAAAAAAAAATAGGAAGAAAAGCAGGGTATTTACCCATAAGCGAAAGCGAGGGAATACTTTCCATTTATAGAAGCGAACCAGGCGACATGCTCGGCCAAGTTCCAGTTAGGCCGGAGAGCTCCAGAACCTCCGTCGAAAGAGGAAAAACAACAAAATGAACCGGGAAGCCAGTATGGCTCGAAGGTCATTACTCCACCCTCGAAGTCTGCGCACCGTCGGATCACAGGTAGATCAAGGGCGTGGAGTCTGCCAGATGGAGGATGTAGGGACCAAGAGATTCCAACCAGAACATTCGCAGGCAATCAATCACAGCATATTAACCATCCACAAAAGATCCACATTCCAATGAGCGGGATATCCAAAACCTCATTTAATAAGTGATGCCGTGGCAGCTGAGCACATAAGTGTCGGGTACACGATGTAAACCAGAATCAATGACTCTAACCATATCGTGGAGCGGAATTAAGATCTTCACACCGAAACAATTAACCAAACCGTATGCAGTACAGAGTTGTCATAAATAAAGAAATCTGGAAAGACACAGGTCATAATTGTTATGTGTCAAGTTGTGTTTATTTTCCATTGAAAACAAATAAAATTGTCATGAATTCTGCAGGGTTAGGACTTGGTTAATAGTTGGTAACCAGCGAACTTAAATTTTTTTTATTATGTGGTAAATTTGTTTTATTTTTCTTTAACATGAATGTTACATTGTACTTCATAAGAGACTACTAAGAAGCTTAAGTATGGTAAATCCACCTTCACCTGTCATTTGAACATAGAGCATAGAGTTATCTTAGTCGTCAATTTTATGGATAAGAGACATTTGGGCCCTTTTTAACCCTTGGGGATGATTGATTAATCTCAGTTTAGATAATTTATATTAATAAATTATCTACAATCATATTTCCATAATTCCTCTTTGAGTGACCAATATTCCACTTCTTTGGAACTTTTCACCTCCGTCAGAATAAAAAACATCATGAAGACCCAAAATTAAGAAGAAAAAATCGTCTCATAATAAATGAATCCAACGACTTCTTTAAGGATCATAATTCAAGACTTTAGTGCCTTTCAAAGATCATTTATTTTCCCATCAAATAAAAAGCAACAATCAAATTTTGTTGTGACAAGAATAGGAACAATTTTTAAATGTAATAACTCCCTTCCCTAGTGATAGTACATTTTTTTTTGAAATTAATTTTTTTTCCGATCTTTTAAATAATAGATTCCTCCCTAAGTGACCCTTTAGAGATACCTTTTCTTTTCAACTGATTGCAATAGTTAAGTGTCCTTTGTCTAGTATTTTCTGAGTCATTGAATTTAAGGGCAGAGGTAAAGAGAATAATATAAAAAAAAGAGCAGAGTGATTGAACGTCAAATGAAAATGACATTGAGGAATCTCTTTTGATTTTCTCATGTGGGCCTTCTTCAATTGATGAGGTAGTAGGAACTTTCTCCTCTAGAACAAGCGATAGAGAATTATGTTGAGTGAACTACTACTCATGTAACTTTGACTCCTCCTTACAATTGGAATGTTTCTCTTCCCATAACTCTATCTCGGGTTATAATTCTAGCTTTATCTTGTTTATGAGTAAGTTTTCTGTATATCACTATTTTCTATCTCTTTTTGAGCACTTTATTAAATCGGTGAGATAATGTAGCTCATCTGGATTCCAAAATCCTTGAGTAACCCATTTTCTGAAGAGTACTCTTCTATTTTAAATTTTGCTATCTGGTCCTCCATAGCCTTGTCAACGTCATTTCCTTCTAAAGAATCATACATTCTTGATAAGCATCCATTGTCATGCTTTTCTTCTTCCATATAATTCATATCTAAATGAATGGAACATGAGATAAGCTTCGTGAAATTTTCCAAATTCCAAGATTTTTTATTGCACTTCTCATGTGTATAAGGGAAAATGGATTCCATACATTCAACATTATATCTTTTTAGGGCTTGTTTTAAGGTTGGAAGCTTCTCTTCACCATGTCTCCTTTCTTTTCTATCCTTAGACTTTGATACAAAGAATTGTTACCGACCCCTTTAAAGGTAAATTTAGTGTTATTTATGAAATGAGAATAATGACCATTCACCATTATTGCTCAAGATAAATCATGTCCTGAAATAATTTGGATATTTAAAAATATCACATATTTAAAAAAAATTCATTATTGATTTAATTTTTTATATATTAAGAAATAATACTCATGAATTATAAAAGAGTTGTAACATAAATAATATATTACAAAATAAACCATATATTTTTGGAATAATAAAATAGTTGCAACAAAAATAATATAGAACAAGAAAAACTATTTAGAGCCAGATTTAAGATTGATTTAGGCCATATTAGTTCCCCCTATAAAGAAACTACATTCTACATGAATACCATGGGTCAATACCATGGGATATATTTATAATGTATCATTATTTTATTTTATTATTTTTATTTTTTACTGTATTTTGACCTAGTTAAAATGTTCACTACATCATGTCAAGTTGTAACAAAAATAATATAGAACAAGAAAAACTATTTAGATCGAGAGTTATAAAGAAACTACATTCTACATGAATACCATGGGTCAATGTCATGGGCTATATTTATAATTTATCATTATTTTATTTTATTATTGTATTTTGACCTAGTTAAAATGTTCATTACACTATGTCAATCTTTTTATTTAATTTACTTTTATTTTTAAGTTTGTGTAATTTGACATGGTCAAAATGTTAAACATGACATTACAACCTTTCTATCATACTTTGTTGGAGAGCATAGTAGCACAAAAATGTAATATTTAAATATATAAATAGTTATTTTCCTTTTTTTATATTGTTTTTTATCAATGTAATATAAATTAATTGGTTTTTGTGGAGTTTAATTTTATGATATAAATTTTATTATAAATAAATTTTTTATGTTATATACCCAAAAATTTAATGTTTATGTATTTTACAAATTTTTTTATTCATTAAACTAATTTATGTTAAATCTAGTTTTATTAAGTTATTAATTTAAATTTTATTAAAAAAATTGAGGTTAAAGTCTAACAAATTTTTAATAACAACATTTTAACTTAAAAGTCACCAAAACCTAAATTCATTCTAACTTATTAAAAATAAAAAAGCTATCATTATAAAAAACATATATAAAAATATTTACTTGATCTAATGGCCTAAAAAATTTCAATAGTCTAACATTTGATGCAATGGTTCAAACATGGACACAATGGCAGCTAGGGTAGTTGTTTTCAAATAGTGACGCTTAATTTTAATAGTCTAACATTTGATCCAATGGCTCAAACATGAACACACTGGCAGCTAGAGTAATTGTTTTCAAATAGTGACACCTTACCGCATAAATATGTATATTTAAAAAATATTATCAATATTTAATTTAGTTATTTAATTATAAATATAATATTAATATTTTTATTTTATATATATATATATATATATATATATATATATATATATATATTAATTTTAATTTTAATTTTAATTTTTAAATAATAAATAAAAAAAATTCTCACTTTATAATGTTATTAAAATTAAAAATTTCAAAATCAATTTCATTAATTCAATAGATCAAAAAACAATTAATATGAATTATGATCCACTAACCTACAAAAATTATCACATTTTCACTTATTTGAAGAATCGTTGATTATAATATAAAAAGAGTGACTTTGAAAAGTGAGTACATCTTAACATGGACATGTTATCCTTTAAATATAGAAATGAAAAAATATATTAAAAATTTGAAAGTAACATAAAGAAAAAAAAATGTTTTGACATTGAGGCCATTTATGAGAAATAGAAAAAAATAAACAAAGAAATGCTTCATATTTCATATCATTAAATTTTACTTCATTTTTAAACTTTAACGTCAAAATATTTTCATTTAATTTTATAAATTTTTTAAAGATTTTACACTATCCACTTACATATGAACTAGTTGTTCCACATCTATATGTACTAGTTTTCAAATCATTAAATAAATTTATGTATGTTTAATGTTTGAAGCATAAATATATATAATGAATTTATTCGAAATTGTGCATTTTATACATTTTTAGACTACAATCTACATTAATTACTTTTACCTTTTAAGTATGGTTTTCAATTTTTTTTAATTCTTTACTTTTTATTTGTTTTTATTATATTGGTAAATCGTAACTCAAATTAAATAAAAATAATTATTACTTAAAATTAATAGAAATTATACAACTTAAAATTATATTTTATAATTTTTTTTAATTTTTTAATAAATTATAAATTAAATAAAATAAAAATAATAATAAGTATTTTTAAATTAAAAATATAATTATCATTCTTTAAATCTTTATTTTTCTTTTATCTAATTCATTAAAGGTTGGTTTTTTATCTCATTTGTTGAAAATTAGTTAAGAGTGGTAAGAATAGTACGACTTTAAATTATATTTTTTATTTGTTTATCCATGAATTACTATGTGATCTACTTTTACATGGTTAAAATACTATGATATGTGTATGATTGACCATGTTATTAGCCTTTATATGGTAATATGTGTGGGGATCTTCAATTTTGACTATTTTATGACAATTTAGTGCTTGGAGTAAGCACATGGCTTATTAGTAAAGTGATCATTCACTGTATATAATTTAAACAAATGCAAATGATTTTAGTGGAGAATAAGTTAAGCCATAAATAAAAAGTGGATTAAGAAATAAATAATTCATATCTAGTTATTTGATAGCTCTTGACATCCAAAATTAAAAAAGCCTAGTGTAAATGTAGCAAAACTTATACCTTAGAATGAAAGGTATATCTAGTGCAAACAATCCCTAATACTTGAGAGTGCAAGCTTTTGTGATTCATAACATTTTAATTATAAATCTTCCTGGAAATCACATAAGAAATTTAGGAAGCGACGCGTTTCGAACTACCAATTGTAGTTCATCATTATCCTAATGATGAACTACAATTAGTAGTTCGAAACGCGTCGCTTCCTAAATTTCTTATGTGATTTCCCAGAAGATTTATAATTAAAAAGTCCCTAATACTCTTCATCTAAATATGATACTTGTGGAACTTTTGCAAACAAAAATTTTAAAATTTAATTTATTTAAAAAAATATAAATCATCTTAACATTATAGTAATTTTAAAATAAAATAATGACATTGGATAACAATTCATTTAAATAACCTTAAAACAATAATCTAAAAGATAAATTAGAATTTTTATAAATTTAAAAGTGAGGTAAATTTAATTTATTTAAAAAAATATAAATCATCTTAACATTATAGTAATTTTAAAATAAAATAATGACATTGGATAACAATTCATTTAAATAACCTTAAAACAATGTCCAGTAAATTCTCAATCTAAAAGATAAATTAGAATTTTTATAAATTTAAAAGTGAGGTAGTGCTGATTCCATCTAAAGTCTATGGGGTTTTGGATCTCTGCTCTATTAAGGCACTCCATGATGTGAAGCCACCAGTTCAATTCCATGCACAGTGGAAAACCCAAATTAATATAATAATATTCGTAAAAAAAACTTTCCAATTACCAAAAATAGTAAATAGTAAAACCTTTCTCTGGATATTGGGTTCCTCCACAAAACTGTTATGTGGTGAAAACCAGGAGCGTAAAAAGTAAGGATGATCTGCGGGGAACGAAAAGTCTATGAATTCTTGGAGACCATATTTGTGGTGGTACTAGAACACTTGAAAACTGGAATGTTCTCTGTAACAACCAACTACACAACATTTACTTACCATAAAAAAAAATTACGCAGACATTATAATTCAAACCTAATTCTTCACATTATCTAAGATATGCAATCAATTCAACTCGTACAATGGATAAGGTGTCAACCTACCTGTACTTTCCACGCAGATCTGTCACTATATAGTTTATGCTGAGTACTATGACGTTGGTGTTGTTTTACCATATTACATAACAGGTACTCGATACAATTAATTATTGAGGTGTTATCATGGTTAAAACCCTTTTTAAAACCTTTGCGCCCTTTACAATTATTATGGTAGAGTTATTATGGTGGCATTATTATGGTTTTACGCTTTCAACGTTTGCGCTCATTCATATGGACTGTCAACTCTTGATTAAATTCGGATTTACGATGGATTAATGTTTTGATCCATAGTACCATCGCCTTCCACATGGATAACTCTACGCCGTTGATAGTGTTTACATCTGACGGCTGTGGCGACCTCGGGTTACTAATGACCTTGGCGATTAACCGCTTCCCCGCTCATTTGTTCATTCGCTGGAGGGTTCTGGAGGCTCTGCGAGGGTTGCGAGGGTTTGGAGGTTCCGGAGAGCGATTTCCATGGCGGCCCACGGTGAAAGACACCCTACCCAGCACAGCGCCTCATTCCGTTAGGTAGCTGCCCTTGCGCAAATCCTGTAGGTTAACTCAGTCTTCCTTCATCGAATGTACGCCTATGTTTCTGTTGAAGGCATTCAATTTAACACAGTATTTAGTTGTTTTTATTTTGGCACTGGCATTTATTCTTATTAGCTGAATTTCTTTTTTTTGTTATGGCGGCAGGCTTCGACGTCTTTTTCCTGCTCGCGTTCTACAGGTATAGCTAATTTTTCTTAATTAATAACAGAATTGTTGGTATTTGCTATAATCTGCTTTGTTTTTTTATTCTAACAGTCTCCATGCGTTTAAATGCAGGTAACACCCTACCCTTCTTCGTTTACTCTGCCCGCTTGGAGGAATTGTGGTCACGTAAGGGTTTAAATCTTCGACTCTATCACAGGTACTTTCCCTCATGATTCGAGACTCCTTGCTCCTTGCCCGCCGGCATTCCTACGCTTGGAAAGAATAGATGGAAAACAGACTATGGTCTGAGAACCTGTACATTTTTCTTTTGGCAGTCTTGGGGGCGGCTCTTTGTTTAAAAGTCGAGTGTAACTTAGGGTTTCGGTTGTTCATTCTGTACTCGAAGGGTTGTCTTTCAGTTTTCAAGTTTCTTTCCTCAGACGCTGATGAAACTTTGGATTCTTCAGTTATGTGGCCGGGTTCCTATTCCCGTGCTTACTTTGTTTAAAGAATTCTGGAACATTTTTGTTTTCTCCTCAGTAATATGAAATTTCCCCTGTTGAACAGTTTATTGTGATTCTATGTGTGCATGCACAGCGCATCTCGACATTTCCAATTGCGCTCAGCTATGGTTATCATTTTCATAATGGAGTTTTGTTTACTTAGCGCTATATAATTAAATAGCTCGATGTTATGGTTCTTTCTGAAACTTATTTAATCGTTTTTCTCTTACAGAATACACATGTGCTATGATTTAGACTTAGGGGCTTTTTCTAGTGCTCTGGTTACATGGCCACTGGCTAGAATTATATGAACACTACTTATCTTCTTGTGGACATTTTTTTCCAATAATGCATGCGGTTATACAAAACAAGGGTTTCTGGAATTTAGTAGTTCTACAGGGTTAATTTCAGCTATTTGCGTCTCTTTTCCCTTGAGCTTAATTTTTGTCTAATATGGCCGGTGTCTGGACCACCTGTCTCGTCCGAGTTTATCATAGACAGGAGGCAATCTATCTAGATTCCTGAGTTTGATCAGGTGTCCAGATTCACAGCTCTCCTGGGTATAATAGTCTTCTATTTTCACACTGTCTGTGGCTATTGTATTGGTTGTCCTATAACAGAAAAACTAAAGTAGATGCCATACAACCCTGTCTTGTTTTCACAGTTATTCGTATATAAATAAATGCTATTACAGTGCTTTCTTTATTACTTTGCTTTTACAGAAACAAACAATAACCTGCTATATTTATCTGTAGTTCCAATATGTCTAGTTTAAAAAGAGATTACTAAAGATGTTGGTAATAAAGAATTAAAGAACAAGAGTCGTTCCTCCATTTGCCGTAATTATAACAAAATAAGATTAACTTATTATTGATGCAAAGACTCTCCTATAGCGTACCAAATATTTTCTTCCATGTAAATCCGTAAAATGTATCAGATGACTATCGGTGTCCGGACCACCGATGGTCCGTGCTTATCATAGGCTCCCGTCCATGAACTGGACAATCACGTCTCCCGGGCCCCGAGCTCCAAGTCCGGGTCCGATGAACACAAACTGAGGAGAGGACTTAGATGTCCTCCCTCACTCCTCCGACTCCAAGCGGAAATAGAATTTCGGGGAGTTCTCGTGATGTCCGGTCCACTTCTCCAACCTGCATCAACTGCTTGAAAAACTTTTCCAGCCTTACACAGACTCCTCTTTCTTTTCCTTTTCTAACCCCTAAATCTCCCCTTGGAATTCCCCTAGAGCTCCAGAGAGTTTGGGCACCAGAGAATCGTTTCATTCTCGTCGACCACTCCGTATTTACTTTTACCATCAATTATTTTTACTCATGAAGTAATTTTCACAAATTTAAATCTTTCTTTTATTCAGAAAACAAAATTAATCTTGTTCAGATACTTCTTTTAAAATAACAGTAGTCACAATTAGTCCTTAACCAATAAATCTTAACCATTTGTTAGTGGCTAAGAGGGTGGTTACAGTTTCCCCCCTCTGGAAGAGAACACCGTCCTCGGTGTTATTATTCCAGTTCAGTAAAAAGTTCAGGATAAGCTTCACGAACAAAACTTTCATCTTCCCAAGTGGCCTCCTCAGGTCCAAAGTGCTTCCATTGCACTTTAACCTGGGCGATGGCACGTTTCCGGAGCATGATTTCCCTCCGGTCGATTATACTGTGGGGCTCTACCAGAAATTCCCCGTCTGGTTCTACCTGCACAAAATGAACTCATGTTAATTAAATAAGTCTTTTAATATCACATTATCATTTAGTAATCATGCTCATTCACTACATATATGTTCTGCCAGTGAATTATGTGTCTTGGATCATGAACATATCGTTTTAATAACGATACATGAAAGACATTATGCACCCGAATGTGACTAGGAAGGGCCAAGCGATAGGCTACCGGTCCCACCCTTTCTAGTACTTGTAAAGGACCACAAAACCGGGGTGCTAGTTTTGCACAAGATGCCCATCTTAGTGTACTTTTCTTTGGTTTAATTCTGACATATACGTGATCTCCAACTTCATACTCACGGTATGACCTCTTTTTATCTGCATACACTTTTTGTCTGTCTTGTGCTGCCTTCAAATTCTGTCGAATTTTCTCAACCTCTGCTTCCATTTCTGCTAGCATGTCTGGTCCTAGCATGAGTCTATTCTCGGGGCTGCTCCAGTTAATGGGGGTTCTGCACTGCTGCCCATACAGCGCCTCAAACGGACTCATCTTCAATGATTCCTGGTAGCCATTGTTGTAAGCAAACTCTATCAAGTGTAGATACTCCTCCCACTTAATTGGTTGCTGCATGACGTACATTCTTAGCATGTCTTCCAGCACCTGATTTACTCGCTCAGTCTGACTGTCTATTTGCGGGTGGTATGCAGTACTAAAATGTACTTGAGTTCCCAACCCTGTAAACAGTGCCTTCCAAAAAGCTGATGTGAATTTTACGTCCCTATCCGAGATAACGGTCTTAGGGATGCCATGCAGTCTGAAAATCTCACGCATAAATAAATCTGCTATCTGTACTGTCTTATATGTGGATTGGACAGGTATGAAATGTGCCGACTTACTTAACCGATCCACAACTACCATTATGGAATCATTACCTCGTTTTGTTTTTGGTAGTCCGGTGATGAAATCTAATGAAATCACCTCCCACTTCCATTCAGGAATCGGTATAGGCTGCATTAATCCCGCTGGATGCCTGTGCTCTACTTTCACTTGCTGGCACTCCAAACACTTGGTTAAATAACCTGCTAAATCCTTTCTCATGCCAGGCCAACAGTAGTCTTTTCTTATAGCTGTCAGCATTTTTTGATATCCCGGGTGCCCTGCATAATTACTTCTATGATATTCATCCAGTATCATATTCTTTAATTCTATTCTGTTTGGGATGACTATCCTCTTTCTAAAAATCAGCAACCCATCCGGGCTAATCTCATAGTCTCCATGTCCACCCTGTCCTTCAGATTCTTGTGTCTGCTGCCACAAGTATCTATACTCAGGATCTTTGTCTGCTTCTTTTCTGATTTGTTCTAAAAATCTGGTTTCAATTTGGTTAACATATAACTCATAAATGTTATGTAGTTTTCTGCTTAATGCATCCGCAACCTTGTTCTCTTTTCCTTTTACATGCTGTAGATCAATGTCAAACTCGCTCAGGAAAGCATTCCATCTTGCTTGTCGGGAGTTTAAGTTAGCTTGTTTAAAATAGCTGGTTAGACTACTGTGATCAGTCTTTAATACAAACCTTTTCCCAAGTAAGTAATGCCTCCACACTCGGAGAGCGTGCACTACTGCAGTCAGCTCCAAATCATAAGCTGAATATCGCTGCTCATACTCTTTTAACTTGCGAGATTCATATGCAATTACCTTCCCTTCCTGTGATAAAACAACCCCAACTCCTTCCTTGCTTGCATCTGTACAAACCTCAAATTCCTTGTTTGGATCTGCTACACTTAACACCGGTGCTGTTGTCAATAACTGCTTCAGTCTTTCAAAACTATCCTGGCATTCTTTTGTCCATTTAAATATTTTCCCTTTCCTTTGCAAGGAAGTAATGGGGAAAGCTATCTTTGAAAAACCTTTTATAAATCGCCGGTAATAACTGGCAAGACCCATAAAAGATCTTATATCTGCCACATTCTGTGGCACCTTCCATTCCATGATAGTTTTAATTTTCTCCGGGTCCACTGCTATACCATATTTAGATATTACATGTCCAAGATACTGTATCTCTTCCTTGAAGAAATCACATTTACTGAACTTTGCATACAGCTGATGTTTTCTCAGCATCTCCAGCACCATACGCAAGTGTTCTTCGTGTTCATCTGCATTCTTAGAATAAATCAGTATGTCATCAATGAAGATTAACACGAAATTGTCCAAGTAAGGGTGGAAAATACTATGCATCAGTCTCATAAAAGTGGCTGGTGCATTAGTTAACCCAAAAGGTAATACCACGAATTCATAGTGGCCGTACCTGGTGCGAAAAGCAGTTTTGTGTATATCTTCATCCTTAATTCGGATCTGGTGGTAACCGGACCGCAAATCAATCTTTGAAAACATAGTAGCTCCCCTTACCTGGTCAAACAGGTCGTCAATACGGGGTAGGGGGTATCTGTTCTTAACAGTCAACTTATTTAACTGTCGGTAATCCATGCACATGCGCATGGTTCCATCCTTTTTCCTGACAAACAACACAGGTGCTCCCCAGGGTGACACACTAGGTCTGATATACCCCTTATCTAGTAATTCCTGAAGCTGCATTTTCAGCTCAGTCAATTCTGGCACACTCATACGGTAGGGAGTTCGCGAAATTGGTGAAGCTCCTGGCAACAGTTCTATTGTAAAATCAACCTCTCTTCTAGGTGGTAATCTCGGTATTTCTTCAGGAAATACGTCCTTAAATTCCTGTACTACAGGTATATTTTCTAACCCAGCAGCCTTGTTCTTGGATTCAGATAGTCCAACTTGTATGGCGTACAATTGGCATCCTTTTCTCATACATTTTGCCAACTGAGAAGCGGTAACTGGTCGCAGACGTACAGGCTTCTTTATGCCCTGAATCTCTTGGCGATTACCATTCTGATCTCTGTAGTAAACTATCTTTTCCTTGCAATCTATGAGAGTCCAATGTTTCTCTAACCAATCCATACCCAACAAGACATCATAAGAGCCCAAAGGCAGAATATTTAAATCCACCATTAACTGTTATCCACCGACTTGCAATGCACAATCTGATATTTTGGCACTAACTCTTCTTTTAGCTCCTGTAGCTAACTGAACCAACCAGGTCTTCTTAAATTTTTGACTTGGCAGTTTACAGATTTCCACTAATTTAGGACTTTTATAACTCAGACTTGCGCCTGGATCTACCAAAAAAGAAATAGTTTGGGAAGACAATTTACCTTCCAGTTCTATCATGGTGGGTTGAAAGTCATCTTGCCGATCCTCCAATGCAGCGTGAATTCTGGGTATGCTTCTGGCAATATATCCCACCGTAGAGGCCTCCTGTAAATTATTCATTGTTTCAGTTTTTCCCCGCTGTGGGCAATCTCAATAGTAGTGCGCTGCCCTGCAGCCCCAACATTGCAGAGGTGGCCTTTGGTTTTGAGGTTGCTCAGGTCTATTTGAAGCTTCCACTGTTTTATCTTCCCCTGGCCATCTAATCCTCTGGTGGTTTCTACCGAATTGCTTATTAACTGAATTCCTGGCTGAACTTCTGAAGTTACTGGTTTTTCCCTTTTTGAAACCAGCACTGTTCCTGTTTTCTTTCTTTGTTTGCCATCCTTTTCCTTGATCTACCTTGTTTTTTTCTTGCTGATAACACAGCCTTGCCTTCCCGATAGCTTCATCCATTGTCCTAGGATTAAAAAACTCAATACGCTCCTTCATATGGGCGGGTAAACTGCTCAGAAATCTCTGAACCTTGGCCTTCTCATCTCTTAGATACAGTACATAGCGCAGTAGCGATGTAAACTTGGTGATGAGCTCGTCCATAGTCAATTGGCCTAGCCTTAAATCATGGAATTCTCGAGCTTTTTCATCGTAGAAACACTCCGTCAAGTACTTATCCTTGAAATATTGTTGGAATTTATCC